>JAFLJL010017775.1:12500-17269 GCA_018398815.1 Conus ventricosus | reverse complement strand
GTATCAATATTAGCTCTTGAGTTTTATGCTTTATCGTCGATCTTCAAAGCAAAGTTACCTGAAGGCAGTAGAACAGTGATTAGCATCTCAAAGCCATATAATCACTAAAATGGCAAACAACTTTATAGCCGGTTGGGGCCAAGAATCTGGTATTTCACTGATGGACTGTTTCACTCTTTCTTGAATCTTTATGTGATTAAAAAGATCAGTAATTGATTTTTCAAACCTTCTCCTAAACTCTTTTCTATCGGCCTTCCAATTCAACTTGTAAAGTATGTTAGTAAGCTTTTTAACGTCTTCGGGCTTCATTTTTAAAACAGAATAAAATTATAAATTAAAAAAATTAATTAATCAGTTTCTCTTGTAAATTCAACTGTTATTCATAGCCTTTTCTAATCGTAAAACCTGATCTTCATTAAAGCGAATAGCTACTCCTTCAGGGGTAGTAAAACAGTCAGATTAGCATCTTCAGGAGCCATATAATCAATTAAAATGGCAAACAACTTTATAACTGGTTGGGGCCAAGAATCTGGTATTTCACTGATGGACTGTTTCACGCTTGTTTGTATATTTATGTGATTAAAAAGATCAGTAATTGATTTTTCAAACCTCCTCCTTAACGCTTCTCTATGGCCCTTCCAATTCAACTCGTAAAGTATATTAATAAGCTCTGTAGCTACTTCGGCCTTCATTTTTTAAACCAGAATAAAAACGGCAATTAAAAAATAAGTAAGTCGCGGCATGTGCCTGTAACGCGCCTGTAATGCACTCCGCTAAACGATCAATAGGCTGCTGAGGAGGTTTTTCCGCTCTCTGACAACAGTAGTATTGATTGGTTAGCAGGGCTCGTTGCAGATGTCAAGTGGAACTGGAAGGGCCACTCTATCTCTGGCAGCAGTAGTATTGATTGGCTGGCAGAGCGTATTGCGGATGTCATGTGGAACTAGTAGGACCACTCTTGACATTCCTGACACCTCCACCCGCTTTAGCACGCTTGACACCTTTCACTTCAAAATCACCTCAAGTTCTTAACTTAAAAGAATGTATATATGCGCGTTCTAATTTGTTGGTGGTGTTGGAAGTAGAAGAGCGTACTGTAAACCCTTAATTTTTATGTCCCTGGAGAGAATGTAAATATGTTTGTTCACGATCACCAAATCTTATCTTGCACGCAAGCCCCCATTTTAAAGTACCGATTACGTCGATTTTTGGCGGTTTTTGCGTGTTAATTTTGTTTAAAAACAGGTGTTAATTTTGGCCAAAACTGATATGAGATGGACGTGATTTGTATGTGAAAATGGGGGTTTTCGTGCAAAAATAAGATGGGTGGTCGTGAACGAACATATTTACATTCTCTATTGGGAATATTTGGTGAATAGGGTTAGGGCATGAAGTGTACTTTACCCCTTCATGAATATATATAGCTGTACTGATTTTCCCATCGGTATCTATCTTCTGATGTATAGGAGGAAAATAGTAGTTTTTTAATTTAGGTAACTTGTCTCTTTTAACGTTTAGAGACTGAAGAGCTAAAAGTTGGTATTCATGGTGCGACAGGTGTTGCACGAGGTGATCCAAGTTCATACTGATGGAGCGACAGTTCCACTGGAATACGCTGAAGTTACTTTCCGCAGACATCAACTAAATCTTTCACAATCTAATATAAGTTAACAGGAAATAAAATAATAATTATGATAATGATAACGTCACTATTATCTAAGGGGGAAAAAATTGCACGTGCAGTCAAAAATTAGCCGACAAAAATCACAGCAGTTATTTGCGCGCAACGCAGTCTAAGGGCACAGAGGTAAGTGAATTTGCAAGTGTGCAGACGCATGTGACAATTCTTAGAACATTGGCCAGTCTCCTAGGACGTCAAATGGGTTGAACCAGCTGCGGTCGAGGTAGGGTGGACGTAGGAAGGGTCGGGCATAGCGGGCTGGCTTCCTGGGCGTTTCCCACAGAAGATCCCTGACGTGTCGCCCCACGTTCCCTGCCAGCAGACTGGTCCCCCTCTGTGACAGGTGGCAGTTGTCCTTGAGATGGTAAGGCCTTATGTTATGATGATCGACGAGCGTGATGTTGTTCACGTCGAGCAGCTCGGAGGTAAGGCTGGCATTAAATAACTGCCGATTTACCTCCATCTTCAGGTCTTTCACAGTGGAAACTTTGCTGACGACGAATCTGGTGTTAGGATTCTTTCTTGATGCGTCTTTAAGTGATTTAACGAAGTTGTTGCACAGCTTATTTGGCTCTGTTGTCTTCAGGTCGTTAATCCCACAGTGGATAACCACAGCATCAAGTTGAGGTTCTTTTGAAGCTATCTCCTGCAAGTGATCTTGCGTTATTTTCAAAGTGTTGCTTCGTTGTTTTGAAGGTTTGAAGTGGTAAGACCGACCAAGGCGTGTTTCTTGTACTCCGTTCATAACAGAGTCGTGAAGAATAAGTACATTCGGTAGATTGGAACTAGTATTCGATTTCTTTTTGGAATCTACAAGATGACGAGATTTGTACTTGACGTCATCTCTTGACGTGTCAGCCTTGGAGAGTTTGGCGTCATTTGTCTTCGAAAGGCTAGGGCAGGACACCTTTTTGTTAGTCCCACCTTTCTTGGATGGTTTTTCTGCAGCAGACGTCTTGTGCTGTGCAGGATGACTCGCAACGCCTGACGACAATCGGCTTCCCGCCACTTCAGCGTAGGTGGGTCCAGCAGGAGGGCAGGGGTCTGTTTGTGTTTCCGTGGTCGTCATGGAAACTTTCGGCTTGGTGATGTTCTGAATCATGCCGTTTTGAAACTCCACTGCTTTTTCTAGGGAGGATATTCGGCAGCAAAGATTTAAAATGACTTGCCGTAAGTCAGGCGTTGGGTCGGATGTTGCGCACAGCACAGGTGTCGAGATTACGCCGCTGCACACTGACGCGTTCGAAGAATCCACTGTCGTTGGTGTAGGATCAGTGGACGGCTTCTCGTTTCGTGGGTCGCGTTGATGACTCTCCGAACGATCGGGCGTGTTTGCGTTCGAAGCTGACCATCGTTGGGAAGCCCGAGTTATACGTTTGCACGCAGGAGTGCCGTTACTTCTGGATTTCATGTCTTAGCCACTTGCAAAAACTTTTACCTCGCGAGAAAAGTTAACTGCTGACAGTCTCCGCCATTTCCTGTGACGTGTCCGTGTGTGTGTGTGTGTATACAGAGAGAGAGAGAGAGAGAGAGAGAGAGAATGTATGACAGTGCATACATTTCCCAACAAAGTTAAAGCATACAGTGATTGGTTTGATCTGGAGTGTACAATGGCAAAGAGAAATGCCAGACGTCATTGAGAACAAGTCGTCGTTCGAAAAATCCTGAACCTAACGAAGAATATGTAATTTCAAGTCGATAGTTTAGAAATTTACTGAAAAAAAGAGCAGAAGCAATTTAGTAAACTGTTATTAGGTGAACTAGTAATGGCAATAAAAAAAAAAAGCCAAAAGAAATTTTGGGACACTGTTCGTAAAATGAATCATTAAAGAAAACAGGTAGAAAAAACATATCTACTGACATATGTTTCCAACATTTTAAAGTCTGTTACAAATAAGTACAAACGATTGGTTCCAACATTTTAAAGTCTGTTACAGATAAGTACAAACGATATTACAAGTGATGTTTTTTAAGAAGATGCGGATAACAGCATAGCCATAAGAAAACTGAAGAATCAGAAAGCGGCAGGTTTTGATGGTGTTCTCAGCGAATTTTAAAGCATTCATATGAGGAGGTCCTTCGAATGAGACTATAAACCGAGGTTCCGTGTGTGAACGCACGCACATCTTGCACACACGTAAAATCCCATCACCAACTTTCGGAAGAGAAGGCAGGTTTGGCCGTTGGTATGGATGACGCGTTACACATAGCATGCACCTTCCCTAAAGTTTGGGTATGGCTGCCTTAATGGCGGGATTAAAAAAAAAAAACGGTCATACACAAAAAAGTGTCAGAATCTTCAACTCGATGAAGGTGGACACTCAAAGAAAGAAGACGAAGGTAGTAGTGTTTCTCCTAAAGTATTTTAATAAGTTGTTTGATAATGGTATATTCCCTTGCAACTGGAATGTGTCTGTCGTTCTGCCTATTTCTAAAAAAGGTGACATCAATATGCCTCACAACTACAGAGGAACTTTTCTGAGTGACATCAGCAGTAAATTATTTAGCACGATTATCAACAATCGAGTACAAGAATGGGCAGATGAAAATAACATTACAGGTCACCATCAGGCCGGTTTTAAGAACGGATATTCAACTGTATATCACATGTTTGCCTTGCTTGCACTTGCTCAGAAACAATTTTCTTACAATGGCAAACTGCATGTAGCATTTATAGATTTTGAGAGGCCGTTTGATTCTATTAACAGGCACCTTCTTTGGCCAGTCTTGTCAAAAAAAATGGTTTTAAGGAAAATTAAACACATTCATTAGAAGTATCTATGATGTAGTTAAAGCTAGACTTCGATGTGGTGCAAATTTGACAGATGGCATTAACTGTACAGCTGAGTTAAGACAGGGTCATGCCTGTAGTCCTCTATTATTTTCTCTGTTCATTAACGAGCTGGCAGTTAAATAATCAATAATGGAAGACACTGTGCTACGTTTTCTCTTGATGCTTTTGAATTTCTCGTACTAACCGATGACGTAGTCTTGTTCTCTTAGACTGTAATAGGACTACAAACACAATTGAACAATTGACAACGAGTGTCTGCTTCATTTCAAGTTGAAAGTTAAGTTTGAATTGAAA
>JAFLJL010017775.1:0-7500 GCA_018398815.1 Conus ventricosus | reverse complement strand
CTTGATGACAACACAGCAAAGTAGGCAGCGAGGAAGACAGGAACACTCCCCTAATACACAGCAAGTAGATAGTTTACAGGAGGGAATAAATTTATTAGCATCCCTCTATGACAACATTGACACCATCACAACATTTGAAGATGTAAGGTGATGAACGTAAACAGACTTCGGTACACGTCAGTTTCTGTATTACGTACAACCCTCATACAGTGTTCGGAAGCAATGCTGTTGCAAGTTGCGTTAGTAACACCTTGGGTGCTCCAGTCAGGTCGGCGGACGTTTTGAAATGCCTGACTGCCCCTATTTGAATGGCTAGACTGTTTCCTCTTTCAGTGTCATTCACTGTTGCCGTAGTACCGTCTTCCACTCTGTGGTGTCCTACTGTCACTCAACCAGATTTCAATGTGTCCACTTGGAGAAGACTTTCATGGCTGTCCCCTGTGTGTCTGTCAGTTGCTGAATGTGTGGCTAGTTTTGTCCACTTTTGAAATGACTGTCCGACTATAGAACGCCTTTTCCACTCATACTTAGTATTGAGCTCGGTATTTGGTTGATTGGGGAAAAAACGGTATTCATAGCCAGGCTATAAATCTAAGTCATTTCCATGGAAACGACAAAGGATGGGTTCAGAGTTGCTTTCGAGTTGATCACTAAGTTCGTAACGTTCGCTGAGAGCAAACGAAATAAAAGACGATGAAAAGCGTGCACGAGGCGTGCATGCTTGCGAGCGCGCGCATGTGTGTTCGTGCGCGCGCGCATGTGTGTGTGACGCTGTGCGATCGTGTACATGCGTGCGTGTGCGCGCGCGCGCGCGCGCTCGTGTGTGTGTGTGTGTGTGTGTGTGTGTGTGTGTGTGTGTGTGTGTGTGTGTGTGTGTGTGTGTGCAGGCTTGTAAGCCTTCGTCTTTTTTTTTTTTTTTTTTTTTTTACCCACCACATTCCCGGTCTATCAGAGATACCTACATCGAGATTGGGCTCCTGATGTCATGATGTAACTATGAAATATTTCGCTTTCTTTGAATTTGGAAGGAAAGAACTTTAACAAAACACATAACAATTACTAGATTTCACTAAATAGGCTGGTATCTGGAATGAAGTTCACGTATACAAAAAAAAAAAAAAAATAAATAAAAAATAAAAAAAAAAATAAAAAAAACCGTCCCAATCGACACCCACGGCGCTCACACCTCATACCACGTCCGCCCAGGGACATATCAAGCATATAAAACATGCAAACATTCTCTCTCACGCACCCTTTTCCCCCCCTCCTACTTCACCCCCGCCCCCCCCTCCTGTTCGCCCCATCCGCCCCCCCCCCCCCCCCCCCTCCCCATATATCCCCTAACCCCCCATCTTCAATCCATCATAAATGGGTTTGTCCAGCTATCAGTATCTATCCATCCATTACCAATCATAATCCCTCTCGTATTCGTTCGGGAAGACCCTCTCTCCATCCATTCCCCTACCTTTTTTTTACCTCCCTTTTTTTTTTTTTTTTTTCTTTTTCTTTTTTTTTTTTTTATTTTTTTTTTTTCATTTTTTTTCTTTTTTTTTTGTTATTGTTTTTTGTTTTAATATTCTCCAATACATAACAAAATAGACCTCAATCATCCTCACACAAGAACACCACACACAACACCTGCTACGCGCTTTCCCACACTGTCATTCATGCCCATTCAAAATGTGTATGGCGTTTTTTTTAAACAATAACACTGTTTTCTTTTTTAAAACAATGGACATCATTTCTCTATTTTTTAATGATACAGATGTTAAGGGAGCCCGGGGTTTAATTTTAAATTTACTTGCATTTTTTTTTTATTTTCCCCTTTCTTTCCCACGCACACAGCACAATATAAATTGGGTGGTTTTTAAATTACTGATATTCAAGGAGAAGAGAGAAAGAGAAGAGAAGAAAAGGAAGAGAGAGAGAGAGAGAGAAGAGAGAGAGGCAGCTTGCATTGAGTATCTCCTACTGCACATCCCCAATCACAAAAAATCTCTGCCAAGAAAAAATAAAAGGGGAAAGAATGCAAGAATGGAAATGGGAGGCATAAATTTCCCTTTTTTTTTTTTTTTTTTTTGTTTTGTTTTTTTTTTCCCCTTTAACAAGTCTTTTCCGTCCCTAAACCCCATGGGTCCCCCACCCTTGCTCTAAAAAAGCGAAAGCAAAGCAAGGTGAGAAAGAGGAGGGAGGGGGAAAGACGTGACTGGTTTACCTAACCTTAGACAGCCTATACTGTAATCGATTTTCAAAATAAATACAAAGGCAATGTCGATTCAGTTTTTTTTGAAAATACTTAGCAATTTTCGCTATTAGAATGAAAGGGTTAATTTTTTTCATTTCAGACACTTATATTCCGCCGGGGATTTTCCAAACAAAACATCCGCAACTGAAAATGTTATTTTTGATGTTAACTCTACAGTATGAATTGGGCAAAAATTTTTCCCAAGGAATTGACGTTGGACAAAAAAAAAAGAAATTTTTCTATATAGTAAATTTTTCCAGGGCAATATACTTTTTTTCTTTTTTTTATTTTCTTTTTTAAAACAAAAAATTTTCGTATATTTTATGAAATCTTCCAGGAAATTTCTAAGTCTTTTTTTCTTTTTTGCACTTGGGGGGTTTACAACCAGTGTTGCTTTTTTAGTTCTAATCCATTTATTTTTCCGAAACCTACGGCACAAGGATAGAACTTTTTATTGCACATAATTTTTTTACGGAAGTCTTTTCAAGTGAATATTATTTGCCCCTAAAAGAGGGGGGGAACAATTGGTGATCATTTTTTCATTTTCCCAAAAAAAGAAATATAGTTACGAACTGCAAACCCGTTACTACATTTAAATTCCCCCATTTTTGCGTGTAATCCCAATTTTTAAAACCCCATATTTTTCCCGAATACATTATTCTATTTTGGTCATAAATTACTTTGGGCCGCAAATATTCCTGCTTCAATCCCTCAAGAAAACAAAAAGTTCCCCATATTTTTTGTTTTTGCATTTTCCCCAACAAGAAGAGAAATCATTTATTTTGTTTTGCCACCCCAAAGTTTTAATACAGTCTTTCCCGAATGCTAACGAATATATTGAAGATTTTTGATGAAGAACTTTAGAAAATTTCTAAAAAAATAAAAAATTTTGCCAAAACGAAAATATCTTTTTTGGGGTTAAGTCCATTTTTCTATTTTTCTTTTGGTGAAAGTCGCGTTACCCATTGCAAAATAAACGCTATCCCTTTTGTCCCTTAGCTACAATTTAAACCGCCTTCTTCAATTTCTTTGCATAAAAAATGTTCTTTTACTTTTTTTAAATGCCTTTGTTGGGAATCTTGTTTTCTCCATAAAAATCTGAATAACAGCCTGTTAATTTTAATCAGTACATCATCGGGAATTACGAAAGCCTGCATAAAATACACAAACTGGATAAAAAAAAGTTTTTATAACACAGAGTTTCCCCATTATGCTTAGATTCCGTTTTTTTTCCCATGAATGAATAATTCTCTTGACATTATCTATTTTTTCTAGCCAATTTTCTTCAACAAACGAGGCTGATTGTCATTTTGAAAATAAACTCCCAAAATTTTTATTCTTTTTTCCAAACAAATCCATAGAACGTATCTTCACATAGTTTTTTCCTCCCAAGCCACATTGCCGTAGATTTATTCTGATTTAATACTAGTCCTGAAATTTGAGAAAATTCGTTTATTATATTAAGAGCATGTTGCATATCTATTTCATCTTTAAAAACAAAGTTACATCATCAGCATACAATGCAATTTTAATAAGACTTGCAAGTAAATCATCTTGATGCCTCCATAAGTCAAGACCTTTAATATTACGACACTGTCTTATTTTAATTGCTATGAGTTCAACCCCGACTGCAAACATCAGAGGTGAAAAAGGGCAGCCTTGTCAAATTTCCCCGTTTCCACTGGAAAATATTCAGATATCCAGCCATTGTACCTTATACAGCTTTGTGCGTTGGACATAAATCACCTTCACCCAGTTAATAAAATCAGGACCAAGGCCAAATTTTTATAAACGCAATAAGCATGAAATCCTTTGAAATTCGATCGAAGGCCTGCGAGTAATCAATATTTACCATCAGCCCAGGTTTATTCTTAACATTAAGTTGTTCTATGACATCATCTATAAGCCTTAACAACTTGGCTGAACGACGACCTTTAATGAATCCAACCTGATCGTCATTCACAATATAATATATCACATTTTCTAAACGACAAGCTAAAACCTTAGTCAAAATTTTATAATCGCTGTTTGTTAATGAAATTGGTCTCCAGTTTTTTAAGTTTTCTCTAGGTAGTTCCTTACCTTTATGTATTAAGTTAATAACAGGCCACATCCACCGAGAAGCCTTTCTGGTGCACAAAGCATGCCATCTGCTTGGGGCAGCCAGTCAACGTGAGGACTACCTAGAACCACTAGAACATGTGTGGGAGCAACATTTTGACACCCAGTTGCCAACTAAATGCATGAAGCACTTGCCACCCACTTTGCTCACAATATGCAAGTGGCAGGCAAGTGTGACACTCGACGTGTGGGTGCTGTTCTACTGGAGTTTGCTGCGTCACATTCTGCCATGGAAAAGCAAATAATTCTCCATGTTCCAATCAGTGATGGAAAGAGACAATTACAGTCACATTGAGCATGTTTGTTGCATACTTGAGAACTTTTTCTGTTTCTGTTGGGATGTGTCATTGACCACACAATACAGAAAAAAGTGAAAAAGCAGCAAAGACAGTTTTAGTTGAATAGGTGAAAACGGCGTTCACTTGTGAATTCAAGATCAGAATGACTTATATCTTTAATAGTGAATCATACAGTGAAAATGCATGTCAGAATTAGTAGCATTATGTATAGGAGCACTGTTGTTACAGCTAGAATATCGCCAGGTTACGGTCAAGACCGTCAGTATAAGAAAATTACCTTGACCATGGCATTTGAAGGTCAAGATGACCCCACATGGACAAAATGATACCAGAAATGAACTCAGCACACCAAATCAGTTGGATTAGAAGTGTTACAAGTGTATATATTGTCAAAACACAAAAGTTAGGATTTTCACGGCGGCGGGTGGCGGCCATATTTGAATCGGCCATTACGCAAAATGTACCAGGGTGGTGCCCGATCACCTCCGTGATTTTTTCATGTCTAGGTGCCCCTTGACTCAAATCAAGTGAGAAATTCTCCTAACACCATAATGTACACGGGACTTATAGCCAGGTACAGGACTTTATTTGTGTAATCACGTGGACTGCCGTATTACGAGGATGAAAAACAAATTGTTTAAACCTTTTGATCTCTTTCTATTCATTGTTCATGGTGGGTTTGTTGTTGTTGTTGTTTTTGTTGTTGTTTTTTTGCTTTGTTTTGTTTCGATTTGTTTTCTTTCTTGTCCAGCGGTGGTTGCTCAACATTATCTATTCTGTCAAAGAGTGCGACATCTGAGGCTTTTTTTCCGTTCAGCGTGGCAACAATATTTAATTCTTTTCCGTTGTTTACACAGAATGTGAGAATTTGAGGGATTTTCTTTTTCGTCCAGTGTGGCAACAACCATCCTTATCTGTTTACGGAATGTGAAAATTTATAACTTTCTTTTTTTCCGTCCAGCTGTGGCAAAAAAGCATCCTTTCTGCTGTCTCAGGGAATGTGAAAAGTTCGGGAGGGGGGGGGGGGGGGGGGTCATCCATAGTGGCAACAATCATCCTTTTCTGTTGTTTCATAGCTATCAACATTCACATATCAGACATTACTGCCATTCTGTTTAACTGTCTATGAGTTACCTAATGTGTACCGCTAATAACAAGGAATATCGATTCGATTACATGCACAAAGACATAATAATACATCTGTGACTTTCGCTACAATGATGGAGAACAGTCAGAAATTATCATTTTCATTTCAAGACCTTATTAATACACTAATAATTTTTTGGTTTTTTTATTTCGTGTCAAGCTGTGACAAGCACAAAACAGTCGCTCTCCAGTACGGCACAGTGCGTGTAATTTAAAATCAATTACTTAAGTGTTTGCTTCCATACCAGTGCATACTCCAATGAGCTAAAAGTGTGAAACAGTAAACAAACAGTGCAGAAACCCCCTTCTCCTTCCCACCTTCAAATCACGGCGCTGTATGATTTTGTTTTACAATTTATTTTTCTGAACTCTTTAGAATAATACATATTATCGGTTTCTAAGCCTTCAAATTGACAGCCATAATTTGGAAGAGAGAGAGAGAGAGAGAGAGAGAGAGAGAGAGAGAGAGAGAGAGAGAGAGAGAGAGAGAGAGAGAGAGAGAAGAGGAGAGAGAGAGAGAGAAAGAGAGAGCAACACGTCTCGCCGGATATAACGAAGCGACCAGATAAAAATTCGTTATAACCGGCGCGTCGGTTGTAACGAAAGCTTGATATAACGAAGCAGTTTTGAATGTCCCCGGCGATTCGTTTAAGCGGCTTCGACTGCGCACCGCACACACACACACACACACACACACACACACACACACACACACACACATATATATATATATATAATATATTATATATATATATATATATATATAATATATATATATATATATATATATATATATATATATATAATATATATAATATATATATATATATAGATAGATAGATAGATAGATAATGTATAAAGCTAACCTCTTGCCTGCTTGGAAAAAAAAGGCATATTTTTTCTTAAGGTCTGACCATTTGGTTCAATTCTCCTGTGCTTTTTTGGGTTAGTATGGCTCAGAAGGCCCACGCTCCACGTTAAACACGGGCGTATATATAGTCTTGGGCACCTTCCACGTGGGATTCGAATACAGCCCGCGTTTGTACCTTTCCTTGACCAATCAGAACAGTTCGATCTGACTTACTCTTGTGGAATGGATCCGACCTTCAGCCTGGGCTCCATATCAAGGCGTGGAAGCACGGGATATAAAAACGAAAAAAAACTTCTGCACAGCCAGGGGAGTTCGTTGTGTCTGTTGACCTGTCGATGAGGGAGACTATTGTTCTATGAGACCCTGGTTGGCTGATCATCTATACCACCTTCGCTGCTCTGGTGTGGAGACCAGAAGGTTCCCTGTTTGCAGGACGTTTCCCCTTCAGTGTGGGAGGAAAGCTGCTGGCAACCCTTGGACCCACCATCATCTGTACGTGATCAGGTGGCCAGGCTGCTTCTGGACCTGCCCTGGAGTTGGCCATCCAGGGGGATCCAGGGACAAGTGTTTTTTCTTTTTCCCATTCACGAGCTGATAAGGTAAGTTATCGACCCGCAATTTTTTTTTGTTTCATGAATTTGAACTTGTAAATTATTATTAATTGTGAGAACTTAATGAACAACTATTCTCAGTTTAGAGACCAAGCTCTAAGAGCTTTACAAGTCACACTCTCGTGTGCACAGTAGGATGCCTACCTGGGTAGATCCTACTAAAGAGCTGCCTGCTTGAGCTACATCAGTCGTTTTCAGTGGCATTCA
>JAFLJL010017774.1:187514-197514 GCA_018398815.1 Conus ventricosus | reverse complement strand
AGATGGCACTTTTCCTTTATACTGTTTTCTTTTAAAAAATCAAAATTTGCCCGCGCAAATCCTTGTGTGGGGGCCCTTTTGGGCCCTCCAATAAATGGCGTGGCTTTAAAAACGCGCGTCAAAAGGTCAAGAGTCCCTCTCTCTCTCTTTCTTTTCTCCTTCTCTCTCCCTCTTTTCCCCTTTTCTCCCCTCTCCCTCTTTCCCTCTTCTTTCATTTTCTTCTCTCTTTTCTCTCTCTCTCTTTTCCCCTTTTCTTCTTCTCTTTTCTGTTCTCTCTCCCCTCCTCTCCCCTTTTCCTTTTCTCCCCTTCTCTCTCTCTCTTTTTTTCTTTTCTCTCTCTCTTTCTCTTTTCTATTTTCTTTTCCCCTTCTTTCTCTCTCTCTCTTCTCTCTTTTCTTTCTCTCTCTTTCTTTTTTCTTTTCTCTCTTTTTTCTCTCTCCCCTTTTCTCTCTTTCTTTCTCTCTTTCTCTCTTCTTCTCTTTCTTTTCTTCTTTTTTCTCTCTTTTCTCTCTCTTTCTCTTCTTTCTCTCTCTTTTTCTCTCTTTTCTCTCTCTCTCTTTTCTCTCTCTCTTTTTTCTTTTTTCCCTCTCTCTTTCTTCGTTTTCTCTTTTACCCTCTCTCTCTTTTCTTTTCTCTTTTCTTCTCTCTCTTTCTCTCTTTCTCTCCCCTCTTTTTTTCTTCTCTTTCTCTCTCCTTTCTCCCCTCTCTCTCTCTTTTTCTCTCTCTTTCTTTCTTTTCTCTCTCCTCCCCTCTCCTCTCCTCTCTCTCTCTTCTCTCTTTTCCCCTCTCTCTCTCTTTCTCCTCCTTCTCTCTTCTCTCTCTTTTAATTTGACAAAAAGGGACAAATAAACAATCGAAATTTAAAGCTCCGAAAATTTGCGGGGTTTAAACATTTCTTTTGTGCCGTTCGGTCCTCTTGGCGATTAAAAAAGTTTTAAAAATGCTTGGTGTTGGGAAAAAGGGGACTAAAAAAAACAACAAAAATTGATTGAAACAGCTTTGTGGAGGGCGAGGTTGGGGGTCTTCAACGGGACATTGCGGTCAGGGGAAGGGGGGAAAAACGAAAGATGGCGAGTGGTTAAAGGTGGACAGGGTGCGCGACTTTTGGTGGGCTTTGTTGTTTTGTGGTGTTTTTGCACTGACAATATTTTCGGCTCCCAAACCCAGGACAGGGCGAAGCTTTGGGCCCCGCCTGGGGTTATCCGAGGGGTTACAGAAAACGCCAAAAGGGGGGGTGCCTTTCCGGAATTTAAGTCCCTACAAAAACATGGTGGACTAAAGGAAGTGAAAGGGTGAGAAGTCGGGGTCGGGGCCCCAAGGTTGGGGACTCCCCGGTTTGTTGAAATAACATGGACAGATTTAAAATTAACTTTTTGACCGGGCCCAAACCCGAAGCTGATCCCCTGTGTTGAAACCCCTCCTGATGTTTAAACCTCCCTTTTTCTGGAAAAGAAGCTTGTTTTTAGTAATGGACTTTGGTCGAACCCGGGACCTATTTTTAAATCCCCAAGTGAACCCAAGATGAAGAAACCAAAAAATAGAACCACACTGAAAAAAAAACTGACCAAAAATGAAACACAAATGTCACAAATATCAAAGCCTTGACATTACTCTCAGATGCCTTCAGCTCTAAAGCAGAAAAAAATTAAATAGAATCGTTCAGAAGCAGACTAATATGGCAGAATATCAACAAACTACGAAAAGATGTTTCGACACAAAAAAAAGACATAAAGAAAAAAGGAAGACGCAGTTAAACACGTAGTGGAAACTGTTTCCACAGTAAATAGAGTTGACAGCATGGAAGATGAGTAGAAGGTAGAGAGCTTCTCGAAAAGGGAACAATTTAAAGATCTTTGGACTAAAGGGAAATCCCGGAAAATGGAAAAAAAAAAAACGCGAAGTCTTGGAAAAAGAACTTTTTAAAAAAAATCTCCCAGAAGAGGATTGGGAGAAGTTTCCCGATCGGGGGGGCGCATAGATTAGGGAGATTAACCCCTTTCAGTCCACCAGCCAAGGCCTGTGTTATTTAAAGATGCTAAGGTGGAAACGTTAGGGAAAATATGGGGAAAACCTGTGGAAAGGGGGGGTTTAAAAGAAGAAGGTTTAAAGATTTCCCCCAGGACGGACCGGGACGACGGGCCGCGGTTCTAAAAGGGCTGAGGGAAGAGGGCAGGTCAGGATACTTGGGTTAGAGGAAAAAACTGTGAATCCGCAAAGGGGAAAAAATGCCATACGGACGGAAACAAGTGCAGCGCGGAAAAAAAGGATCAGGATGACCATAAATGAGATGTCAGGAGACAAAAAGTGATGGGGGTTTCCCGGGCACACAGTATACAGGGGGGAAAAGTCTGGATGGGTAGGGAGGGGAGAAGGCAGTTTTTCCCGGGAGACGGGGACTTGAGTGGGGAGGGAAAGGAGAGAGAATGGGGACAAAACGAGAGAGTGAAAAGGGGAAATTGAGATTTGAGAGAGAGGAAAAACGAAAAAAGAATTTAAAAGAAAAAGGAAAGAAAATATGGGGGGGTTTTTAAAGTGGAAAGAAGGGAAAGAAGAATGAGAAAGGGGTTGATAAAAAACATGGAGTTTGATGAGGCGGGGGCAAAGAGGGGTGAAAGCGGAAGGGTTTTGGGGAAACCAATTATTTTGGGGGTAAAACTTTTTACTGAAATAGGGGGGGGGGGGGGGGGGGGGGTTTTCGAAGAGGCAACGAAACGGAAGATGAAAAACCTTGTTTGAAAAAAAAATAAAAGGTTCGAGTGGAAAAAAAGATGTAAAAAGGGAAAAAGGGAAAAGTTTAGGGAGTGATTCCACCCAAAGGGAAAAGGGAAAGGGGAAAGTGCATGTGAGGGGAAAAAGGACAGTCAGGGGAAAGGGAAAGAAAATATTTCCCAAAAGGGATGATGAAATTTTGGGACCTCTTTAACAGAAAAAAACCCAAAACAGTAGAACCCAAGGGTCCCCCAAGGTCCTCTTTCATCAAAGTGACCCCAAAAACAAAAAACAAACGGACCCTAATCAGCTTTTGGGACATCCCGGGGTCAGGTTTCGGAACACACCGGCTTGCAGAGGGACAACATGACTTTACAAATCGACGACCCCTTTGCTCGGGGCTTTGATAGTGACACTGCCGGGCACCCCCAAATTAAAAAACACCAGTAGGGCCCTAATTTAAAAAGAAAAGGGAAATTTTCAGAAAACCCTATGTTGTCGAAAAGGGACGGGGGCCACCCTCCCAAAAAAAAAACAAAGCCCGGGGAAAAAAACATGGCCGTTCTATTCAGGCTTTAAAACCCCCAAAAGGCGATGAAAAGCTTTTAGGCCAAGCGAAGGAGAAAAAGAAAGGTTGGGATTTTCACATTTGTAAGAAAAACCACTGCAAAGTTCACCCCACAAGCCCCGCCAAACACAATTACAAAATTTCGGGGGGAAACCCCCGGGGGAAACCCTCGCAAAGAAGGAAAGAAAGGAAAAAAAAAAAAATAAAAGAGTGGGCCCGGGCCTTTCCCCCAGACAGAAAAAAACAACAGATAACCCCAAAAAGTCTTTTTTCTTTGTTGGAATATTGAAGGGTTTTGGGAAAATTTTTGGCCCGGGACCCAGATTTCATGTTTTTTTATTCCCTCCCTTTTGATATTGTTCCCTTTTTCTAAAAATTTTTGCTTTTAAATCTTTTGATTTTGTTTGAAAAATTTTCCAAGAATTTTTTTTGCTTTATTGTAGCTAAAAAAATTTACAAAGAGGGTCGCCCCCCGGGTTTGGTATTATTATGATTTTTAAAAAGCCATATCAAAAATATGTAAATTTTTTTGGATCCAATTTTAAAAATTTTGTTAGTTTTAAAATTGATAAAAAAATTTTTTAACAGTGTGAAAAAAGATATTTTGTATTTTGCTTTTTATGTACCCCTTGGGGAAAAATTTCTTTTTTTATTCAGAAAAGGATTATTTTGTACTTTGTTTTTGTTTTGAAAAATTTTTTGGTTCACAAGTTGAGAAGGAAAGGGAATTTCTATTATGCCATTGGTGGAGCCCAAAAGCTCGTATTGGAGAAGGGGCTTGGGTCTTGTCGGGGGACAATAATGATTTGAATAAGGGAGCAAAAATTTGAAAGCCGAATATAAAAAGTTTCCCTAATTAAGGGTTTTTCGGAAAAGATTGTTAAATTTTGTACAGTCTTTAAGTTTAAACACCATTAAATGGATTGTGTAGGGAGAAATTTTGAGGGTCCCTTTACATTTTTAAAAAAAAGAGGAAATAGAATATTGTTTTTTTTCTTATCCCCTATTGAACTGGTTATTTTGTAATAAAATTGCACAGTTAAAAAAAAGAGTTGAATCACTCATATGCCAATCATGTTAAAAAAATACAGAGTACTTTACGGTTACAAAATTTAGATGAAAAAAAAGAAAAATAACAAGGAAGATAAAAAAAGGGGTTCGGGCCCCCAAAAAACAAGATTATATTTCTTTTTAGAAACTGAAAGTTTCAAATGTCTTAGATCAAATTTTTGCAGGAAAAAAGACTTGTTTTAGAAAAGGGGTATAGAAAAAATTTTTAAAATGCTATTAAAGGAAGCGGGAAAAGGTTTTGTGCAAAAACAATTTGGAATAGGAGGGCCCAACCCAAAAAACCCGTGGGTGGTTTGACAATGATTGTTTTACTGAAAAAGAAAGAAGTAGTCAAAGGCCCCTGAGTAAAAATTACCAATTTTTAAAAGAATTTAAAGGGCCCCTAAAATTCAAAGGGGAAAGGGCCTCAGGGGGCAAAAGAGCTCTTATCAAGAAACTTTAAATTTGAGAAAAAAAAAGGTTATATAAAAAAAAAATTTTGTACTTTAAAACAAAACAGAAGGTAGTCAGAAATTTTGGAGCCAATAAGAAACATTAGGGGAAAAAAAAGACAAAACAACCAATTATCACAACTTTGCAATGGGGAAAAAAAACTTTGAAAAGGGTTTTTAAATCCAAAATAAAGGGGAAAAATAATGACCTGAAAATACCTGGAAAAATTATTGAAGAAGAAATTTTTTTTTCAAAATTTTTGATGAGAGGTATTGGGTAAAGAAAAAATTAGTTTAAAAAAAATTGAAAAATCGGGTTAAAGCATCAGGATTAGACGAAAAATTTCCAAAAATTCTTTAAAACCCCCAGGGCCAAAAAAATAAAATTCCCCTTTTTTGCAAAAGTATTCAATAAATTGTTCCAAGTTTTGGGTTTCTTCCCTTTAGGGAAAGGTCCCGGCCGTTTATAGTTCCCCTTACACAAAAAAGGCAAAAAGCAAAAACCAGAAAAAATTTCGAGGAATTTTTTACTATTGTGCTATTAAGCAAAAAAATTTTTACAGGGAATATTAAATAAAAGACTTTACAATTGGGCCCAAGAGGGAAAAAAAAAAAATTTAAACAGAGAACAAGCAGGATTTTGGAAAGGTTTCTTACGATAGATCTAATTTTTTTCATTAATAACTATGATAAGTAACTGCTTATATGGTTTGGGCGCAGGAGGGAAATATCATAGATTCCCTTTTGATTACCCCAAAAAACTTTCGATACTGTAAAGAGACAAATGTGGACAATTTTTAAAAAAAAACATAAAAATAAACAAAAAAAATGTTAAAAATGCCGAAAAGGTTTTTTATAGGAACGTTGCAAGCATGCGTTTTTAAAAAAAACGGTGCCCAATTTTTTAACAGAAAATTTTTGAGTTTGGGCCCCGGGTTTGGGGTGAAACCAAAGGGTTTCTTCTTCACCTCTGATATTCTCTTTACTAAAAAACGGAAAATTTGCGAAAAATGTTACAAGAAAGGAAGACAGGGATACCCAAATTTTTACTGGAAAAAAGAGGAAATCTTTCCTTTTTTATTTGCAGATGACTAGCCCTAATTTCCTTTTAAATCCACCCCGGGGCTACAAAATCAGTAAAAAAATTTTTTAAAAAAAGTTCGATTTTTTTAGGTTTTTCCCGGGTTAAATTGCACAAAAAAATAAAATAATGGTCTTCAGAAAAGGTGGTTACTTTGGCAAAAAAAGAAAAATGGTATTAAAAGGTAAGAAAATTTAAAATAGTGAAAAAGTTACAAAAATTTTGGGTTTTACCTGACAAATAAAACCCTTTTGTTGACATTTCACTTTCGGAATATGGGAGGAAGGCCCAAAAGGGAAGATTAAAAGAAATAATTTAAAAAAATGTAAAGTTTAGGACACTTGGATTTAGTTATATATTTTTTTAAAAATTTTACCCAAGTTAAGCCCCCTTTCTTTGTTTCAGGGAGAAGCATGGGGATTTAAACGTACAAAGCCATTTTGAAAATTATTTATTTGCATGTAAAAAATATTTTGGAGTAGGAAAAAAAAACCCCCTAATTTAGTTTATGGGGAGTTGGGAAAAATACCCAAAAAAGTATTGATAGCCCAATAAGGCAATTCGATATTGGTTCGATTATTAAAAGTCACCTGACGAATTTCCAAAAACAAATATGAAAAAAGGGGAAAGGGCAAAAAAAACAACCTCAGAAATGGGGTTTAGAGATAAAACGTTGTCAGATATGGGATGGTTTTTTTGAAATTTTGGGGGAAAAAGAAGGGTAGGGGGGAAAATAGGTTTATTTTATTACAAAAAAAAGAATAAAAGAAAGCTCAAAAGAACTGGCACGATAAGTTAGAGAATAGTGAAAGCTTTTAAAGTATCTTTTCCCCTTTTAAAAAATACATCCAAACCCAGGAATACCTAAAAATGTAAAATTTCTATAGCCCGTTTTTGAAAAACGGGCTAATGACTACGTAAAGGGGGGCAAATTAAATTTTATGTAAACAAAAAATTATAGACAATTTAAACGATTTCAACATGCCCCCTTTTTCCCAGTAGTGGAAAATGAATTTTAAATTTTTAACGTTGTTTCCCTTTTTATAGGAAAATGTGAGGTTTAAAAACATTTACAAAAATTTTAGAATTTTTAATAAATTACATTAAAAAAGGGCCCGGTAGAAAATGATAATGCTGAGTTACACGGGGGTTGCTTGTATGTGTTCAAAGCGTTAAAAACAGAGGGGAAACTCAGCTGTTTGTAAACGTATTTATAAAAAATGCTATGGATCAAGACAACTTATTAACCCCTTTTTGGGAGTCCCGGGACTAAACCGGTTTTGGTTTCCAAAAAATTTTGTAAATCCATCGGTTTGTGCTTGAATTTTTAATAGTTTAAAATTTTAGCGGGGGAATTTGGGAAAATTTGGGAAAAATGTTTTGGGATTTGGTTTTGGGGGCCTTTCTATGAGAAAATGCCTTTATTGAGGCTGGTTTACAAATATTGTTAATGGGTAATTTGTTTAGCCAGCCTTGTATATGTGGGATTGATTGTTAGGCAAAAAAGGCATTGTATTGATGAAATAAAAAATGTTTGTTTTCTGTTTTGCTGATTTTAAAATTTTTCAAGTTGGGGTTTTTTACGCGATATGTTCCAGCAAAGATGCAAAGTATGCCTTAAAAGGGGTTTTAAATTTTAGGGTAGGTTGTGTCTCGATATTTGGGTCACGACCCCCCATATCCCTGATAATTTTTTAAATAATTTAAAGATTGGTCTTTTTAATTTTCAGAATGTGTCCCCGTGAGTTGTTTAAAATTTTGGGGAAAAGTTTCATGGAAAAAATGTATGTAATTCAACCCACCCGTCAAACTATAAAATTTTACATTGCGTGGGTTATGTGGGCGCAGTCAAAAAAACGGTTTAAGACTGGTTAAAAGGGTATTTATATGGATATAATACAGGTTTCGATTTGAATATTAAAATTTTTAAATTTTTATGCGCATGGGACCTGATTGTGAAAAGTCCTGGTTTTCGACTTGGGGATTGGGCTTTAATTTTTTTATACATTTTTTAGGTGGGTCTATGAAAAATTTAAGATTAAATAGGGGTTTATAAATTTTTGTAAATTAAAGACGAGTTAACTGGATACAATTTGGGAAATTTTATCTTGGTCTTTTGATTTTGGGCTTTTGCATTCTTAATGATTAAATTTTTGATTCTAATTTGATTTGATTTTAAATTTTTTGGGTGTGGATTAAATTTGTTTTTAATTTAATTTTTTATTGGGACCCCAGCGGGATTTTAAATGTTTTTTCTTTAGAAACAAATTTAAAGGTATTAGATAATGGACCCAGTCAAGTAACTGGGTTTGTTGATAAATGTCGATTAAAATTGTTTTTATTGTTCCCTGTTGATGATGTGGGCCTGTTTAATTAGACTTGATTTTTTTTTTGTGTTGTTTTTTTTCGTTTCTGAACAACGTTGGGGGGTTTATCAGGGGAAGGGCCGTAGGCCTTCATTAAAAAGGGGCGGCATTAGTGCGGCAAAAGTAGGGGCTCTTTCTTCTCTTTCTTTCTCTCTCTTCCCCTCTCCTCTCTTTTTCTCTCTCTTCTTTTTCTCTCCTCTTCCTCTTCTCTCTCTCCTTTCCCCCTCTCTCTCTCTCTCTTCTCTCTTTTTCTCTTTTCTTTTTCCTCTCTTTTCTGTCCTCTCTCTCTCTTTCTCTTCTTTTTTTCTTCTCTCTCTCTCTCTCTCTCTCTCTCTCTTTTCTCTCTCTTTTCTCTCTCTTCTTTCTCTCTCTCTCTTTGTCTATGTTTTGATTTTAGTATCTTAATGGGGTTTTTTTTAAAGGGGATGGAGGGTGGAAAATATTTTTTTGGGTTTCCCAAAGGTTGCAGGGGTAATTTGTTAAATTTTTGATTCAAAACCCGATTTGTTAAATTTTGATTTTGAGTTGGTGACTGTATTTATCATGGACTGCCCGTTGAGGGGAATATGGGAGGGGACTGTTGTCATTTTGGGGATAACCAAATTTTCGACAGCAAGGGGAAAAAAAAATCATATGGTCAGATAAAAATGCAAATATGTACAAAAATGAACTTGAATGTGATGAATTTCAAGAGACTTTGCAGAAAGCCTGTCAACTATTAGATATTGATGTGAATGAGAGTCTTGATAAATTTGTCAGTGCTTTGTGTGGGGCTGCTGCTTGTATGGTTAGAGTTATTGGTAGAGGTGACAGAAAATGTAACGATTGGTTTGATGATGACTGCAAACGAAAGAAACAGGAAGTTAAAAGATTACTGAAAAGATTTCAGAGATGCAAAATAGTTAAAGACAAAAATAAGAAAAGAGAGGATACGTTTTTAGCTCGAAAGATTACATTACATTAAGGAATATAAAGGAACATGAGTTTGAAGAAAATGATTAAAGAAACTAAGTGATTCTGTTGATGATTCGAAGACATTTTGGGCATTAATAAGATCTGTTAATAAAAAACGCTTTGTTTATAACGAGATCTCAGTAAAAAATTGGTTTATGATCATTTCTGGATCGTTTTCCATAATTTTGATAGCAGTATTGCAGAAGAAGATGCAAATTTGGTGGAAGAAGATGATGAAATTGAGCCATTATTTAACAATCTGATATCCAGAGAAGAAGTTGTTGCTGCTATTTAATCATTTAAAGGCAGGAAAGAGCGCAGGACCAGACAAAATTATAGCGGAAATGCTAAAGCATGCAAACTCAGCTGTAATCGATTTCCTGTCCATTTATTCACCCAACTTTTTGAAAATAGCACTTTTCCTCTAGAATGGGCTAAATCGATTATTATACCATACATAAGAAAGGAGATGCTAAGAATCCGGATAACTATCGTGGAGTAGCACTTACCAGCATTTTAAGTAAAGTCTACACTCACATACTAATAAAAGATTAACAAAATGGGCTGAGAATGAAGGAAAGATTGTTGAGGAACAAGCAGGTTTTAGAACCAAATTTTACAGCACCATAGACCATATATTTACACTATACTCACTGGTACAGAAATACTTACTCTGTAATACGAAGCTTTATGTTGCATTTGTTGATTTCAAGAAAGCATTTGATTCTATAAATCACAATGTTTTGTGGAATGTACTTCGTAAATGTGGTGTGAATGGTAAATTGTATAAAGCCATTAGGAGTATTTACAACTCGGTACT
>JAFLJL010017774.1:177514-180014 GCA_018398815.1 Conus ventricosus | reverse complement strand
TATGTCCCTTTCTCAATGTGTCCCTTTCTCCATATGTCTACTTCTTTATTAGTCCCTTTCTCAATGTTTCCCTTCTCTCTATGTCTACTTCTTTATTATAGTCCCTTTCTCAATGTTTCCCTTCTCTCTATGTCTACTTCTTTATTAGTCCCTTTCTCAATGTTTCCCCTTCTCCATATGTCTACTTCTTTATTAGTCCCTTTCTCTCTTTGTCTCTTTCTCACTGTGTCCTCTCCTCTAAAATGTCTCTTTCTTGATGAATCCATTTCTGAATCTGTTCCCGTTTTTACGTATCCCCTCCTCTTCGTGTCCCATCCTTTATATGTCTTTTTTTGTCCCTCTCTCTATGTGTCCTGTTTTGCATGTCCCGTCTCTTTATTTGTCCCTTTCTCACCGTGTCCCCTTCTTTACTTGCCCATGGTGTGTGTCCCCTTCTGTGTGTGTGTGTGTGTGTGTGTGTGTGTGTGTGTGTGTGTGTGTGTGTGTGTGTGTGTGTGTGTGTGTGTGTGTGTGTGTGTGTGTGTGTGTGTGAGTGTGTGTGTGTGTGTGTGTGTGTGTGTGTGTGTGTGTGTGTGTGTGTGTGTGTGTGTGTGTGTGTGTGTGTGGTGTGTGTGTGTGTGTGTGTGTGTGTGTGTGTGTGGTGTGTGTGTGTGTGTGTGTGTGTGTGTGTGTGTGTGAGAGTGTGGTGTGTGTGTGACCCCTTCGTCATTCGTCCTTTCCAGGTGTCCCATTCTCTTTGTCTCCCTTATTGTGTGTGTCCCCCTTTTTCTAGAAGTCTCATCCTCTACACCTGCGCCAGCCTCTGTGTAATCCTTCCTTTAGTAGCCCTTTTGCTTATGTGCCCCTTCCTGTAGTGCCCCCTGTTGTATGTGTGCCCTCTTTTGTGCCTCTGTCTGTCCTGTCCTCTATGTGGGCCCTGCGTTATTGGTCCCTGTACTTATGTATCCCCTCCCTCCCCCCCCCCCCTTTTTTTTTTTATCAATACCTAGCTCTGTGTATTCCTTTCTCTGTGTGTCCGTTTCTCTGAGTGTCCGCTTTTATGTGTGTTACAATGCTCTCTGAGTGTCCGCTTTAATGTGTGTTACAATGTTTCTCTGAGTGTCCGCTTTATGTGTGTTTCAATGTCTCTCTGAGTGTCCGCTTTTATGTGTGTTACAATATCTCTCTGAGTGTCCGCTTTTATGTGTGTTATAATGTCTCTCTGAGTGTCCGCTTTTATGTGTGTTTCAATGTCTCTCTGAGTGTCCGCTTTTATTGTGTGTTATAATGTCTCTCTGAGTGTCCGCTTTTATGTGTGTTACAATGTTTCTCTGAGTGTCCGCTTTATGTGTGTTACAATGTCTCTCTGAGTGTCCGCTTTTATGTGTGTTACAATATCTCTCTGAGTGTCCGCTTTTATGTGTGTTAGAATGTCTCTCTGAGTGTCCGCTTTTATGTGTGTTACAATGTCCTTCTGAGTGTCCGCTTTTATGTGTGTTACAATGTTTCTCTGAGTGTCCGCATTTATGTGTGTTACAATGTTTCTCTGAGTGTCCGCTTTTATGTGTGTTACAATGTCTCTCTGAGTGTCCGCTTTTATGTGTGTTACAATGTTTCTCTGAGTGTCCGCTTTTATGTGTGTTACAATGTTTCTCTGAGTGTCCGCTTTTATGTGTGTTATAATGTCTCTCTGAGTGTCCGCTTTTATGTGTGTTACAATGTTTCTCTGAGTGTCCGCTTTTATGTGTTACAATGTCTCTCTGAGTGTCCGCTTTTATGTGTGTTACAATGTCTCTCTGAGTGTCCGCTTTTATGTGTGTTACAATGTTTCTCTGAGTGTCCGCTTTTATGTGTGTTACAATGTCTCTCTGAGTGTCCGCTTTTATGTGTGTTACAATGTCTCTCTGAGTGTCCGCTTTTATGTGTGTTACAATGTTCTCTGAGTGTCCGCTTTTATGTGTGTTACAATGTCTCTCTGAGTGTCCGCTTTTATGTGTTTTTCAATGTCTCTCTGAGTGTCCGCTTTTATGTGTGTTAGAATGTCTCTCTGAGTGTCCGCTTTTATGTGTGTTACAATGTCTCTCTGAGTGTCCGCTTTTTATGTGTGTTACAATGTTTCTCTGAGTGTCCGCATTTATGTGTGTTACAATGTTTTCTCTGAGTGTCCGCTTTTATGTGTGTTACAATGTCTCTCTGAGTGTCCGCTTTTATGTGTGTTACAATGTTTCTCTGAGTGTCCGCTTTTATGTGTGTTACAATGTTTCTCTGAGTGTCCGCTTTTATGTGTGTTATAATGTCTCTCTGAGTGTCCGCTTTTATGTGTGTTACAATGTTTCTCTGAGTGTCCGCTTTTATGTGTGTTACAATGTCTCTCTGAGTGTCCGCTTTTATGTGTGTTACAATGTCTCTCTGAGTGTCCGCTTTTATGTGTGTTACAATGTTTCTCTGAGTGTCCGCTTTTATGTGTGTTACAATGTCTCTCTGAGTGTCCGCTTTTATGTGTGTTACAATGTCTCTCTGA
>JAFLJL010017774.1:170014-172514 GCA_018398815.1 Conus ventricosus | reverse complement strand
GATTAGTTCCCTTGCGTCGTTGTTATCTTTCGCAAATTTTGTGCTTTTTTTCCCCTCCCTGTCTTTTGTGTTCTATTATTTCCCCTTATTCTTTCTTTCTTTCTTCATTTAGGCTATGTTTTGTTTTGTTTTGTTTGTTTTTTGTTGTGTTTTTTTTGTTCTGCTGCGTTTTTTCCTTCCATCTTCTTTTTCCATTTGTTTTGTTTTGTTGTTTGTTTGTCTCTTCGTTCATTGCTGCGCTTTCCCCGTTCCCCCCCCCCCCTCCACCCCCTCCCCCACTTGTTTCCCGTCCCCCCCCCCTCCACCCCCCCCCCTCCACCCCCCCCCCCCCCCCCCCCCCACTTGTTTCTGTTCTCGCTTGTTCGTGTGGGTCTTGTGACGAGTTTCCTGGCTGTTTTTGTTGCTGTTGTTGTTGTGTGGTTGTCGTTTTTGCTTGGCTATGCTACGTTCCGTATGGCAGAATCACATAAAATCTACGTGGCATCTTGATAGCAACAACGAAAGATTTTTTTTTGAAAACTAACTCCCCCCCCCACCCTCCTTCCTCATCGTGTTCACTGTCTGTTCTTCTAACTGTTTTTATCCTGTAATAGTGATTTTGATAGCAGTAGTGGCAGTTGTAGCAGTAGTAGTAGTAGTAGTAGTAGTAGTAGTAGTAGTAGTAGTAGTAGTAGTAGTTGTAGAAGTAGTAGGCTAGTAGTAGTAGTAGTAGTAGTAGTAGTAGTAGTAGTAGTAGTAGTAGTAGTAGTAGTAAGAGGTGGAGGAATAGAAACAGTAGCAGCAGGAACAATCGCAGTAATAGTGGTAAAGTCGTAGTGGTAGTCGTAGACCTATTGATGAATAGTCGCTGGACTTCTCAAGGTACTGAGTAGCAGCTGAAAGTTTGTTTAAAAAAAAAAAAGAAATTAAAAAAAAAAGAAAGAAAATCACGTCCTGCAATCTTACGCGATCAAACGCATAGCCATTAAATCCTTTCCACACCCCTTTCATTCCCCCACCCCCTCCCCCACCCCCTCCCCCTCTCCCCCTCCTTTCCCCCCCATTCTCAATACAACGAGAAAACGAACAAACTCCGCACCTAAGATACACCGAGAAAAAATAACGGGGAAAAAAAGAAAGAGTCTGGAATTACATTTTTATAAAAAAAAAATAATTAAAAAAAAACCGTGACAGATGCATCGAACAACATGCGGTGCAGTTGCTGACGCCGTGTCAACAACCGTTCTGGCAGCAGAGTCTGCACAGCGGCTGATTGTGTCGATTATCAGCTGACGTTCACGAGATCTGCTGGAACACATCTGCCAGAGACTAGCAAAGACGCTCCCTGGTGGGGAAAACAGTCGTTCGGGCCGATGAAGGGAGCTAATAACAATCTCGGATGAACTATTCCATTCCCAGGAAAACACAGGCAGTTATCCGGCCCAAAATGATAGATATTTTTTTCTGGGAAAACAGGTAATTACCTACGGAAAATAGCTGGGTTTTTTTCGGGAAAGAAGCTACTTCTCCTAGCATAATGTTATTTTCCAAGGAAAACACAAAAAAACCTGCTCAATATCCCAGGATAGCAGTATCTTCGCCAGGGAAAAACAAACGGTTTCACCACGTGAAAACGGTTGCTTCTTCCAGTGAAAACAGTTAATTTTGCCGGGCAAGCAAGTTGTTGTTTTTTCCACGTCGAAACAGTACGTTATTTCGAGAAAAAATATATTTTCCAGTGACAATTAGTTGTTTTCTTAATCCTCATGAAATATGTGTTTTCCCAAGAAAACGTTTGTTTTCCAATGATAGTTAGTTCTTTTCATGTGAAAGTCACGTCTAATCTCCCCCAGTCCTCCAGGATAATTAGACGTTTTCCCGATTTTTTTTTTCCCGCTGGAGAATGCTCATTTGAAGATAATATTGTGCTTCTGTACCTACTGGCTGGAGTTTGTAATGAAGAAAACGAAAGATCTGACTGAGGAGGCTTTGGGGTATAGCTGAAAGCTGGTCATGATTTTATATTGAACTCGAAAGAACAACATTTTTAAAAATGACACCCGAGTCATCTTTTTCGTTGTAACGGAAGAGGATTACTTTTTTTTTTTTTTTTGTTGCTAAAAATTGGAAATGAAACTCAGTGAGAAGACAGGACAAGAATAAGAATAGAAAAAAAAAGTGTTAGGCGGCTTTATACCCTAACGTCTTTTCAAACGCTTTTAACTCTACAAATCAGACATAACTAACTTCCAGACTTCTCCTAGCAGCAACCCAGCAAGTGTTTTCTCAGGGCGGAAAGTTAAATCAAGGGAGATAAGTCGTAGAGAGCGAAAAAAAAAGTTGAAAAACAACACAGTCTTCTTACCACAAACGTACCCAAACTGACATTGTCTTCTTACTGGGTTTTGATTCCAATACGTTAAAAACTCTATTCACCCACTTCAGTCCGTCTGGCTTGTTTCGTTTTTGTTTGTTTGTTTGTTTGCTTTTTGTTAGTTTGTTTGTTTGTTTGTTTGTTTGA
>JAFLJL010017774.1:157514-162514 GCA_018398815.1 Conus ventricosus | reverse complement strand
TTTTTAAAATCACTGTCAAAGCCCTGACACAAGAAAATTGCAGACCCCGGGAAAAATTTTCCGGTTGTGAGCTTACATTGCCCTTTTTTTAAGAGCAAATTGTTTGAACATTTTTGGTGACAAATTTTTATTTGCCCCAAGCCCCGTAAAAAAGGCTGATGTCATCACCTTGAAACGACAGCAATTAAAATTCTTCGTGTTTCCAAAGGGAAACAATTTTTTTCTGATCCTGAGGCTGAAAAAATGAGTTAAAATTAAAAAATGTGGCCAGTCTCATCAAAAAAGACATTTCATTTTCCCTGCCTAAAGGGGAAAGTGTACCTGACACAGAAGCATGCAGATCACGTAAAATTTGTGCCAGAATCTCAAAGACGTTTTGCAGCAAGTTAAAAAAGAAGGTAGGCCCTGAAAGTTCAGCAATTGGGACAACCCAATAAATTCAGTGCAGCAGCCCAAAACAGTTTTTATTGCCCCATTGCAGTTTTGGGTTTGGGCTTTTCAGATGCCCGATTTTTTGGGCCCCAGTTTCCCCAATTGATACTCGCCCCACCTTGGTTTCAGTGTTTTCATACACAAAGTAGGGAAAAAATTTGAGTTTAAGGGCTGCACAGTCTTGGGAGTTAATTTTCCCTCTAACCACAGGAGAAACCCATTCAGTTCTTTTGCTGAAAATTTTGGGACCACAACTCTGTGACACGGGAGGGGAAGGAAAACACTTTCCTGGTTTTGGGCTTTAAGGCCACAGTCATCCGGGCGTAAAAACAAGAAGAACAACCCCCCAAGACAAGGATCAGCCTGAAAGAAAATGGGGGCCATTGGACGATTGGCATTTTTTTCAACGGGAAAAGATCACCCCCCTCTCTCTCTCTCTCTTCCTCTTCCTCTCCCCTTCCCCAATACTTTCTGCTCAATCCCTGAACCAGGGAAAGGTACATTTGTGTATTCTTTGTGGTGTGTGTGGTGTGTGTGTTTTGTGTGGGGTTGTGTGTGGTGTGTGGTGTGTGGTCGTTGTTGAAATGTGTGTATGTCCATGTGTGTGTGAGGGGGGGGATTTTATAAATATTTATAAAATATAAATGTGTGGTGTGTTGTGTGTGTTGTGTGGGTGTGTGTGGGGTGGTGTGTTATATTTTTTGGGTGTGTGTGGTGTGTTTTGTGTTTTGGGGTGTGTATTCTGTGTGATTTTGTGTTTGTGTTGTGGGGGTGGTGGTGTGTGTGTGTGTGTGTGTGAGAAAGAGAGAGAAGGAGAGAGAGGGGAGGAGAAAAAGAGAGAGGGGAAAGGAGAGAGAGAGAGAGGGGACTTAGTTTTTGTTATTTTGTCATCGGGGTCGACGGGAAGGGTCTTTCAGCTTTGACTTTAAAGGGAAAATTTCCCTCCCATTTCTCAAATGATGACCCCTTAAAACCTTGACCTTTGGGAAAAATTTTCCCATGCCACTCAAGCCCCCCTGTCCAGCTTGGAGTGGGGGTGATGAGAGGGTACAAGAGGGAGAACATCCTGGAAAGCCCAAAGGCTCACCTTCCTCCCTTTGATTGATATGAGCTCCAGGATGTTTCTTTTTTCTACCTACAATGAAGGGGTATGTGTCAAGCTCTAAAGCCGAGTTTCTTTTCCCCTTGTAACCTTTGATCACCCTTATATTCAAAAATCATTGCCAAACATCAGCTGTTGAAAAAGAAGACAGTGGGGCGGGAAAAAAATTGCCTCCGTCTTGGGGCCTTTTATCTCCAAAATTTACTGGGGGCTATAGGGGATTTGAGGCAGGATTGGGCTTCAGGAGATGCTCGAAATTCCCCTTTTCACCAAATGCTTTTTGTGAAATCCTCAAAGGGAAGGCTTATTTTAAGAGCATGCGTGCACATTTTCTCACAGATTTGCTTCAATAAAACCCCGTTTACGGCGGATGCTTTTTTAACCCACCTCAAATTTTTGTATCATCCTTTAAAGAAGAAAAGGGCCCAAAAAAAAGGAATCAAAAGCGGGGTTTAACACTTCCTCTTTTCGCTGAAAGTTTTAGGGGCACCATTCCCGAATGGTTGAACTTTGTTAGGGTTTTAGAAAGAAGACCTTTGGGGGTGATACTTTTAAAAAACCCCGCAGAAAATTCGGGCAATCTGCGAAGGGTTGCATGTTGTTTGGGGAAACTGTAATCATGAAGTCCTTTTCTGGTATCTGACAAGCAGAAAAACTTTAAGGGAAAAAATCTAGCCCAAAAAAACAAAGCGGTTTTGTGGGGTTTCCCTACATGAAAAGGAAAAGGGAAAACAAAGCGCAAATCAATCAAAGGGGGGGGGGGGGAAAGAAAATGGCAATTTCAGGGTCCATTTTTCAATTAAACATGCATGTTGCCTTTCCCCTTGGGTGCTTTCAAGGGCATAAAATTTTCAACCCAAACTGGGGCGTACCAAAAGCAAATGCTTGATCCCCCACAAATTTTCCCGCTGGCTATAATTTTTTCTCAAGGCCCTCACGTCGTAGAAGGTGTTGTTTTTGGGGTTGGGAATTTTAACTGA
Organism: Conus ventricosus; assembly: GCA_018398815.1. NCBI lineage: Eukaryota > Metazoa > Mollusca > Gastropoda > Neogastropoda > Conidae > Conus > Conus ventricosus. Next base: position 160,000 of record JAFLJL010017774.1, on the reverse strand, counting down.
CCCCTTTCCATTAGCAAAATTTTCATGCGCTCTTTTTAAAAGCAAAGGGGGTCTGGGCGGGGGGGCACGGAATTGGGGGGAAGAAAGACTCGAGGGGGCTGTTGTGTATGCCTGCTGTGCAGAAATCCCTGAGGGAAAGCATCTGCACCGTGTTTTTTTCTCTTTCCCTGAAAAAGCGCAGCCCAAAAAATTGGGCCCAAAACAAAGGGAGGAACGGGACCGGAAGGAATACATATCATTTGAAATACTTTTCGTGACCCGAAAAACCTTTTCTCGGGGATGCTGCCCCCGAGTTTTTTTTGTAGTGGCAAACTGAACTGCAATGTTGACCAAACAGAAAACATTGGAAATTTAGATTTTGAGAGGGTGGGTTTGGGGGAAAGTTTCCCGAAGTTATTTTTTTAAAAAAAAAGATCAAGGGGGGGGGGGGGGGGCACCCAAAGATCATGAAACCAAGTCCAAACCCAAAGTGGGCCGAAAACAAAACCCCTGTTGACTCCATGCTGCGTTCCAAGGGCTGGGTGAAAAATGGGCGAAAACTTACCGGACTTTCCTTGAAGAAGATTTTCTTTTTAGTGAGCACGTTCCAACTGCTCTTTTTGATTAGATGCTTTTTCCCAGACAAGCAAAAAGCTTCATCTTTAAATTAAAACCCGGACAAAACCCAAAACAGGTCAAAGCTGGGAACCCCCAAAAGGGCGTCTGCTTTGTGATTGACGGGGGGTTTTCCCTTTTGCATCTTTGACATGGTCCGGGTTCCACCCCCAAACGCTCGCCCAGAATTACACCCGATTTTGTTTTAAAAAACGTTTGGGGGGGGGGGGAGTTGGGGGGCTGTGGTTTTTTGATGGGGACGGGGGCAATGGGCCCCCACAAAAGGGGGCTTGCCCCTTTTCGAAGAAACAAGTAGAACGTGTGGGATTTTAATTTCTTTTGATGGGACATGCCCGCTCTGTTTAGCCCCAAAAAGGGGCCTTGCAAATCCCAAAAAACAAAAAAACGGTTCAACCCAAACTATGTGTTTGTTGCAGGCTCAGGAATTTGGGGTGCCCACAATGGATGCAACTGCAGATGCAGACTGTCTTTCGTGCAGACGCACTGGAAAGGGCCCAAAAAGGAGACGTTGTCGTTTAAATTGGGGAAGGCACTGAATTTTCTAATTTTTCCCCCAATGTTTTATTTCCTTTCCGATCTCCCGTTTGTGTTCTTCATTCAGCGAGATCTTCCCCTGCGAAGTAACAGCAAAAATAAGGAAAAAATCAGTGCTACCAAGAAAAGTGTTGGCACTGAAATTTGCAGGCAGATCCCGTTTTTCCACCTTTTGGAGGCTGTGTTTTCAATCACAGATCTATTTGATCGGGAAAAACCCCGCCCTTTTAAGAAAATGATGGAATCGGCATTTTTTTCCACAAAAAGGTTGTGTTTTCGGCTACTCCATATGGAGATGTAAAACAAAAAAGTTTCTGACAGGGAAAAAATTTCGTTGACTTGTTTTTGGGGGCAAGCGAAGATTCATTGGGAAAAGTCCTTTGGTACATCAAAAAATTGCAGAAAATCTCCCCTTGCAGTTCTTCCCTTTAGCCCCGCAAATTTCCCCCCTACTTCAGTGCTCCAAGTTCCATTCAATGAAACTTTTTTCAGGTGCAGGAATGGGTGAACTTGAAAAAAAAGAACATGTCATTTGAATCCAAGGGTTTGGGGGTGGGGAAAACATAATGGGATGAGGGGTTTCCCCTCCTTTACGGACATTGTGCTTTCTCCCGAGAATTCCCATTTTCATCCATTGCAAAATGCAAAAAATAGTGCAAAAGCAAGGGGTTTTTTGGGGGAAACAGGGTTGTTTTGCACATCGGATGTGGGGGGTGTGAGGAAAATTTTTTCCAACGTTGTGAGCAAAATCCTATTTGTTGGGGGTGTGTTTATCAGACCCCGAAGATATGGGGGTAACGTAAGTACAAATTTACCTGATCGTTTTAATTGACAATGTTTTTTTTGCAACCCCTTTTTGTGGTGTTATTAACAAAATTTTCACTTAAAACCCTTCCCAAAGTGCAAAAAGGTTTAAAGACATTTAGTACTGACAACCCGCGGAGTGTGGCTGATGAAGATTTTTTTTCCCAAAACATCAGTGGAAACCCTTTCTCATATGATTTTGTTTTTGTCAGAGGGTTTGGGATGCAGACCCCAACCCAAAATTTTTGAAAAGGGAAGAATGAATCAGCAAGACAGCAAAGAGAAAAACAGTTCCCGGGATACGTGGGGGAAAAACAAATAACAAAAATTTGTTGACCCGGTTTTTTTGTAAAAAAGGGCAATTGTTTTATTCAGGGGTTTAATTGCATCCCCCCCCCCCCCCCCCCCCCCCCCCCCCCCCCCAAAACCCCCCCACCCACCCAATGGTATTTCTTCTGTGGTTTAAAGAGTCCCTCAAATGTAAAAAAAACAGTACTTTTTAATCCATTTTATGTATTTTCTTGTATTTTGGG
>JAFLJL010017774.1:152514-155014 GCA_018398815.1 Conus ventricosus | reverse complement strand
TCCTCTCTCTCCCCTCTCCCCTCTTTTCTCTCTCTCTCTCTCTCTCTCTCTCTCTTCTCTCTCACCAGCTTTTCTCTTTGTTTCATCCAGTTTTAATTCTAACTTTGCTCACCAACTTTGCTTCACTATAAGTTTTTTCTGTCTGTCCCGTCAGCCAATTAAACAACACAAAAGTGACTGAACCAGTGTGTTACAAAAAATTTATGGAAAGATAGAATGTGGCATTAGATCAAACTCATTAAACTTTAGAGGGAATCAAAGTAAATATCCAGGCATTTCCTTTTTCACCAGGAATTTCCTTTTTCATTTTGAAAAACTCCTTTTCAACAAGAATTTGCATTTTTACTTTCTGTGATATTGTGAGGGTTTGGGCAATTTTTTGACATGTTCGTAAAATTTCCAGGAAATAATAACTGGATTTTAATATTTGGGAACAAAAGACCAACCTGATGAAATCCATTATTTCTAGAGCCTATAGAAGAAAGCGATACACCCAAAGGTGCCGTGGGTTTAAAGTATCTCTTTCTTCTATGGGCTCATAGAAAATTGATCCATCTCATCAATTGGTCTTTTATCTCAAATTAAGATCCTTTTTCGACACAATGGGCAGAGGATTATCATTCAGTCACATCGCGTAATCAATGAACCAAATGGGGGGAGTATAATCATTCAGTCACATCGCATAACCAACTGAACAATGGGGGGGTATAATCATTCAGTCACATCGCAGTAACCAACTGAACAAAGGGTGGAGTATAATCATTCAGTCACATCGCAGCAACCAAATGAACAATGGGTGGAGTATAATCATTCAGTCACATCGCACAAAACCACTGAACAATGGGTGGGGTATAATCATTCAGTCACATCGCAGCAACCAACTGAACAATGGGTGGAGTATAATCATTCAGTCACATCGCAGTGACCAACTGAACAATGGTGGAGTATAATCATTCAGTCACATCGCAGTAACCAACTGAACAACAGGTGGAGTATAATCATTCAGTCACAATCGCAGTAACCAACTGAACAATGGGTGGAGTATAATCATTCAGTCACATCGCAGTAACCAACTGAACAACAGGCGGAGTATAATCATTCAGTCACATCGCAGTAACCAACTGAACAACAGGCGGAGTATAATTATTCAGTCACATCGCAGTAATCAACTGAACAATGGGTGGAGGATAATCATTCAGTCACATCGCAGTAATCAACTGAACAATGGGCAGAGGATAATCATTCAGTCACATCGCAGTAATCAACTGAACAATGGGCAGAGGATAATCATTCAGTCACATTGCAGTAATCAACTGAACAATGGGTGGAGGATAATCATTCAGTCACATCGCAGTAATCAACTGAACAATGGCAGAGGATAATCATTCAGTCACATCGCAGTAATGAACTGAACAATAGGCGGAGGATAATCATTCAGTCACATCGCAGTAACCAACTGAACAATGGGTGGAGTATAATCATTCAGTCACATCGCAGTAATCAACTGAACAATGGGTGGAGGATAATCATTCAATCACATCGCAGTAATCAACTGAACAATGGGCAGAGGATATCATTCGTCACATCGCTGTAATAAACTGAACAATGGGCGGAGGATAATCATTCAGTCACATCGCAGTAATCAACTGAACAATGGGTGGAGGATAATCATTCAGTCACATCGCAGTAATCAACTGAACAATGGGCAGAGGATAATCATTCAGTCACATCGCAGTAATGAACTGAACAATAGGCGAAGTATAATCATTCAGTCACATCGCAGTAATCAACTGAACAATGGGCAGAGGATAATCATTCAGTCACATCACAGTAATCAACTGAACAATGGGTGGAGTATAATCATTCACTCACATCGCAGTAATCAACTGAACTGAAACCTGCAATCTCCACAAAAGTGTACCTCAGACAACGTGGATTCAATTAAAGCAAAACAGCTTTTTTTTGGTCACATCTATGACAGTTTTGGAGATATGTGTTTTAGATGGATGGGGGGAAAGGTTTGGTTACATCATGAAGACTGGCCGACCTTCACCAGGGTCTGTGCCCTTCAGAGAATCCTTTCGTGAAGACCTTTCTTGAACAACTATTCTGGAACCACATCAACTGCTGGTGTGAGGGATTTCAGCCCTTGGGTCTTAACAGCCTACAGAGAAGGGATTAGTCTGGGATTGGTGTTGTGAAAGGCTGACAGATGGTGATAGAAGCGAAATCCAAGGACAACAATGGAGTGTTCAGGAATGTATTATGGGTATTACTCTTCATCTGTTTAGTCTGTTTAGGCCTTTTACCCTACCCCCCCCCCCCTCCTTCCTTTCTTTAGTTTGTTGGAAGAAAAGTGTGAATTGTGCAAGGAATTTTAGCTGGTGTCTTGTGTGAGGGGGGGGGGGGGGGGGGGGAGGGGGAGGGGGAGGGGGGTTGGTGGGACAGGGGGGTTGGGGATGGGGGGGGGGGGGGGGGGGGGGGGGGGGGGGGGGGGAGA
>JAFLJL010017774.1:132514-135014 GCA_018398815.1 Conus ventricosus | reverse complement strand
GTTCGTTCGTTCGTTCTCTCTCTCTCTCTCTCTCTCTCTCTCTCTCTCTCTCTCTCCTCTCTCTCTCTCTCTCTCTCCTCTCTCTCCTCTCTCCTCACTCCTCACTCTCTCTCTCTCTCTCTCTCCTCTCTCTCTCTCTCTCTGTCTCTCCTCACTCCTCACCCCTCTCTCTCTCTCTGTCTTCTCTCCTCACTCCTCACTCTCTCTCTCTCTCTGTGTCTCGGTCTGTCTCTCTCTCTCTCTCACTCTCTCTCTCTCTTTTCTCTCTCTCTCTCTCTCTCTTCTCTCTCTCTCTCTCTCTCTCTCTCCTCTCTCTTTCTCTCTCTTGGTTGGTCTGTCTGTCCTCTCTCTCTCTCTCTCTCTCTCTCTCTCCTCCCTCTCTCTCTCTCTCTTTCTCTCGCTCTCTCTCTCTCTCTCTCTCTCTCCCCTCTCTCTCTCGCTCTCGCTCTCGTTCTCGCTCATACAGCCTTTTGTCTCATCTTCGAGAGAGAGAGAGAGAGAGAGAGAGAGAGAGAGAGAGAGAGAGAGATACGGATACGGATACGGATACGGATGTTTTATTCATATAGGCCCTAGCCCATAATGAAGGGGTAATGTGAACAAATCTTTTCGAAAAAGAAACAGGAACAAATAAATCAAATATTCATCAAAGTGCAACAGGTAATCGACTAACTGAATATCAAACAGTACACAACAATTAATTCTTAACTGCATACTATACTTCTAATCTTAAACGCCTTGTACAAGAAAACAGCAAAACGTTTTATGGTGGCTTCGTTTGTGGATGCCATGAGTAATAAGAGTCGAAATAAAGAAGGATGCTTAGAATATTTTTGATCAATCAATTGATTCCTCAGATCATTCAAAATAGGACAGCAGAACACAAAGTGGACCTCATTTTCTTCGGCATTTTTACACAACGGACAGAGAAGATCACATTTGCTATGTTTCCTGTAACGATAATAATGAACAAAAATTTCAGAAATACCTAATCTGAACTTTGTCATAATATACCTTAAATGATTGTCCATTTTAATTGATAGATATGATGGAACACAATGCACACTTCTGAACTGTCTAAAAAGCAAAACGGTCGCTTTCTTGAATATGACATGACCATTCTTGCCATCTGCAATCGATTAGTCTATTCCGAAATATCCGAAGGAAATCATTCATATTTCCGACACCCTGTTGTAACCACACGAAACCAAAACCAAGTTCATACAATCTAACCCTCACATTTGAAACCCAATTTACTCTTCCTCTCGCATCCAAATCATATAACATATTATATGCTTTCCTTGGCAACCTTGAGATTTCCATTTGTGTTATTTTTAGCCAATAACGTATACACTTGATAGCAGAATTCAAATATATCGGATATCTGTTTACTTCGCCATAGATTAAATCGTTAGGTGTTCGCATGCACACTCGTAAAAACTTCTTCAGCGCAAATAAATGAACATTTTCACAACAAGCAGCTGAATCATAAAGGCCCCAAAGTTCAGCTCCATACAGTGCGATGGGCTGTACTTGAAAGTCAAACAATTTCATAAATAATTTTAAAGATGTGTTTTCTAATTTTGATAGATGTTGCATAATGCAGAGTAATGCACGCTTGGCTCTACTTGCAAGATCTTTACATGCAAAAGTGAAGCTTAATTTTGTTGAAAAATATATTCCCAAATATTTATATACGTTAACTACAGGCATCACCACTCCATTGTAAGTCCACTTTTCTCTAATTCCTAAATACCCACCCTTTCTAAACACGATAATGTTGCTTTTTGACATGTTGACTTTTAACTGGAGTGAAGTTGCAGATCGGAACAGACTATTTTGTTGAGTCTGCAAGCCTATAACAGTTTCAGACATCAAAACAACATCGTCAGCCAAAAGAGTATGAACAATTCTAGAATATCACAGGTAAATTGTGCACCATGTTTTCCAGTTTTAACAACTTCTAAAGTCAACTCGTTAATAAAAAGAGAAAACAAAACAGGACTACACACATCCCCTTGTTTTACACCTGATGTACATTGAATATAATCAGTCATGTTACCCCCACACCGTACTTTAGCTTTTACACAGGAATACATGCTTATTATACACTTAAGCAGCTTACCATGAACGCCAGCTTTTAACAGAATAGGCCAGAGAAGAGTTCTATTCACTGAATCGAATGCCTTTTCAAAGTCTATAAAGGAAGGATACTGCCATATGGTTGTTATTGTTGTTGAAGAATATTGCCGGTATGATGGAACGAATTCGACCAGCTGAAACAATACAGTGTTGTGTATGTGTGTGTGTGTGTGTGTGTGTGTGTGTGTGTGTGTGTGTGTGTGTGTGTGTGTGTGTGTGTGTGTTTATGTATGTTTTTGTGTGTGTGTGTGTGTGTGTGTGTGTGTGTGTGTGTGTGTGGTGTGTGTGTGTGTGTGTGTGGTGTCTGTGTGTGTGCGCGCGCGCGCGCACGTCCACACTCGCATTCGTACATCTCAGA
>JAFLJL010017774.1:117514-127514 GCA_018398815.1 Conus ventricosus | reverse complement strand
TATGTAGCAGTGAGCGTGATGGTGATGGTGGTAGTGATGGTGTTGTAGCAGTGAGCGTGATGGTGATGGTGGTAGTGATGGTGTTGTAGCAGTGAGAGTGATGGTGATGGTGGTAGTTATGGTGTTGTAGCAGTGAGAGTGATGGTGATGGTGGTAGTGATGGTGTTGTAGCAGTGAGAGAGATGGTGATGGTGGCAGTGATGGTGTTGTAGCAGTGGCTAAGAAAGGTGTTTGTCGCTGCTGTTGCTCCTGTTTTCTGTTCCGTTTTTTTTTTCTTTTCAACTTCTTGTTGATGTTGTTCAGCATGTGTGTGTGTGTGTGTGTGTGTGTGTGTGTGTGTGTGTGTGTGTGTGTGTGTGTGTGTGTGTGTGTGTGTGTGTGTGTTTGCGCATGCGCATGCATGTGTGCATGTGTGCATGTGTGTGTGTGTGTGTGTGTGTGTGTGTGTGTGTGTGTGTGTGCTTGCGCATGCGCATGCGTGTGTGCATGTGTGTGTGTGTGTGTGTGTGTGTGTGTGTGTGTGTGTGTGTGTGTGTGTGTGTGTATGGATGCATGTGTGTGTATGTTTGTGTGTGTGTGTGTGTGGGGGGGGGGGGGGGTGTTATTGTTGTTGTTGTTGTTTTCTTGTGTTTTGTTTTTGTTCAGGTTTCTTCTTGGGGTTTCCTACGTTTTCTCTGTCTCTGTCTGCCTGTCTGTGTCCCTCTCTCTTATTCTCTGTGTGTGTGTGTGTGTGTGTGTGTGTGTGTGTGTGTGTGTGTGTGTGTGTGTGTGTGTGTGTGGTGTGTGTGTGTGTGTGTTTGTTTTGTGTGTGTGTGTGTGTGGTGTGTGTGTGTGTGTGTGTGTGTGTGTGTGTGTGTGTGTGTGTGTGTGTGTGCTGTATGTTTCCAATTTGTGGATTTTTGTTTTTATTTCACATTAGATGTTTTGGTTGGTTAAGTGTTTCTTTTTAATTCGTCTCCCCCCCCCCCCCCCCCCTTGTGATCTCTATGACAGTATGTTGTTAAACCATAATGCAAGTGCTTGTAATGGTCAGTGATCAAACTGTCATATACGATGCTAGTCGCTGTATATACATAAACCTCCACCTGGCCGGAATGATGTGAATGATAATGGGCCAGGGGAAGAAGGAAAAGAACCCAGCCTACACCTCCCCAGCACAATGAGTCTGACTGAAAACAGTGTGGCCGTCCCAGGAGAAGGAGCAGACCCCAAGGAAAACATGGACACAAGTGGGGAAGGGTTTGCCGTGGACGGCTGCCAAAAGGACCCGCCACTTGACGGGAAGCACCCAACGTATTGTTACCGTCCTCACACTACTGCCATGGTCATTGCCATAGGGGGGGGCAGATTGGATGGATGGTGTCGGTTTCTTCATCCTCTTTTCCTTTTCTTTCTTATTTTTGTACTCCCAGATCTTATAAACAGGGAGTACTTTAGAAGGGGAAATGAAGAAATGCTGTCGGTGTGTGAGTGTGTGTGTGTTGTGTCTGTGTGTGTGTGTGGGGGGGTCTGTCTGTCCGTGGTCAAAATGTGTTCAACTCGCCCAGACAAAACTACTGGGCCAATCTTCCGAAACTTTGTAGGCATGTTCATTATGGGTCCCGGATGATGCCTGATGTTTTAGTTTACCGTTACTAACGGCTGAACCCGGCCTGAACGGTTTTTTCTTCTTTATGGAATATCTCAGAAAGTACCCTGCCGATCTTTGTGAAATTAGCAGTATATTCACTATGGGTTGCGGATGATGCTCGATGTTTTAGTCAAACCTTTTATAGCCTTTACTAACGGCTGTAACGGCCTGCGAGGGTGTCACGAGTTTGTCACGAGGCCTACGACGTTCGACCCACCTAGGGTGGCGGAAATACTATTTGTTTATTGTCGTTGCTGTGTCGTGTAGCCGTCCCTTAGGGGCTTGTGGTGCAGTTGCACCTTGGTGTGGTTCAGCTCAACTTGGGTTTGCTTTCTCTCTCTCTCTCTCTCTAAATTCCACCGCCCGTCTATTCATCCTGCAAGTTCACGGGTGGCCGGGTACCTTTCTCTCGAACTTTCTGTCTATGGGCCCCCTCTCGCCTGTCTTTTTACCTGTCGCACGTGCTTCGTTTCTTTAGTTTGAAGTATGCTCACTCTGTGACGCGGGCATGGCATGTTGGCCGCCATTGCTGAGGGGGTTAGCTCTTCACTCGAGCGGAAGATGTCTCTGGGGGGCGCCTCCCTCCAGTCCTGGTTCTTTACCTTATCGTCGAGAGAAACATCAGTACTTTCAATTCCTGCAGTCGGCCTGTAGGAGAGGGACATCATTTCTTCTGTTTCCGCATCTTCGCCTCGTCCTCTCGAGGGCAGAGGGTAGAGAGAGTCCTTTGACCCCCTCTTCGGGGTCACCCAGGGGAAGCTGAAACCCTTCTTCCTTCCCCCTTTCCTTCTTCTTTTCCTCCTCTCCGACTCTCCTCCCAGCTACGTCCTCCCCCCCTCCCGGGGGTTTCCCACCTGGAGCACGAACTGGGATGGTGCCACGTGCTGGTCGGGGGCCACGTTCTGGCTGAGACCACGGACGAGATGGGCCACGCGCTGGTCGAGGCCACGCCTTGGTTCGGACCGTGGACGCTAGGGGAGCCCGCCGTCTTGACGGGCCCGGGCCCTGGACCCGTCCAGGACCTCCAGTAAACAGTTTACGCCCCCCCCCCCCCCCCCCCCCCCGGGACACGCTCTTCACTGCCCGCTTGGGAGTCGGGGTGTCGGCTTTGGGGGGACTCCCTGCGAGAACCAGCCCGGCTCGGAGCACCTAGTGCGACAGGGTGCTCCCTGCGGACTTGACAGGGGCAGGGATGTGGAACGACTCCGTGGTGTGAGAAAGGGTCAATACTGGAAATTTTCTTTATAATTGTGTACTGCCCATATGTGCTGGAATGCTGTAATTGTGATTGTGTACGTCGTAATGGTGAAATTTTTATTTTTTAATCGTGCTTGTTGTGGGTGTGGGAGTGCTTGATTGCGATTGTGCATGTTGTGTGCGTTGGAGTGCTTGATCGTGATTGTGCATGTTGTGTGCGTTGGAGTGCTTGATCGTGATGTGCATGTTGTGTGCGTTGGAGTGCTTTATTGTGATCGTGCATGGTGCGTGTGTTGGAATGTTTATTTTGCTGGTGTGAATAAATGGGGTGTTGTATCGTAATCTTTTTTGGGTGGGGTCTCTTGCGGAGCGTGTGAGGTCATTTCACTCCCTTCACCCCCACCTAGACCGATCCTGTCAAGGGCAGACCTCCAGGGGTCGGTCGTGACAATTGTGGGGGCCGTCCGGGATGTGAAGGGCTCTGGCTGTCTCTCTCTCGTTTCGCAGAGTACCTGTTTAGTTTTGTCTGTTTTGTATATGTTTAGTCAGTTTTGTCGTGTTTGTTCGTGGGTGGTTGGCTGGGTGACTCTAGCGTGAAGGGGTCTTGTTGTGGCCTGAGGGAACATCCGGCGTGACTCGGGAGTCGAGGTGAGACCAAGGGAGTCGACCGCGTCCAGACCTCCTTCCGCCGGGTACCTCACGCAGGTACGGCCGTAAGTCTTGCCCTTCTGTTGCCGCTCAGTTTTCCCATTCCTGTTTTGTATTTACCCAATTCTTGTTTTTTTCTTTTTTCTCTACCGGTTGTTGAGTACGGGGGGTTGCATCGGACGCTAGTGTTTTTTTTTTCCCTCTCTCCGGATTCCGTCTGCTAGTTTTTTTTTTTGTTTTTTTTTTTCGGCCAGCCCCACCGCATGTTGCTCGTGCTGTAGAGCGCGGTGTTGCCAGATTTGGGGAAAGCCGGACATAGTTTTTTTTTTTTTTTTTTTTGTTTCGGGGGGAGCCCCACCGCACTGTTGCTCGTACTGTAGAGCGCGGTGTTGCCAGAGTGGGAGCAGCCGGAACTTGCCCAAACAAAACGCACCACACACACATACACACATTACACACGCCCCAAAAATTTATTTGTTTTTTTTCTCTATGGGAATTGTTTTTTCCCTGTTTTGGAAAACTGTAGGATATTTTTGTCATGGCAAACGTCCGGCGCTGGTGGTATGGCGACGCATGCGTCGAAGAAGAAGGGTATTCAAATGTTACTGTAGTCCCTACTATTAGTACCAGTACCTCGACTACGGTAAACTTTCCTATTCCAGTGCTGTAGCAGGTATTTCCAGTGAGTACTTTTACTACCTCTTCGCTGGGGGGTCTCCCTGTTGAGACCCCGACTGGCACTCCGCTCGGAGGCGCCAGAGCATAGCGAAGCAACTGTGGGCTTCTGTTGAGTCGCAGAGACCGAAACCTTCCCCTCCAGGCTTCCCCTCGTAAGGGGCATGACCCAGAAGACTTTCCTTATGGGAAAGTCGAGCCCCAAAGGGACGGGTCAGACGGGTCATCCTCCCGTTTTCGGGAGGGGTGAACCCCGCTCAGGATATTCACCTCTGTCCTTATGTTTCTGGAGCGGCAGCGTAGTGAAGAGGCTGCTGGGCAGGAAGCTCTACGTAGGGAAAAAACGTAGGGAAGAGGCAAGGCCCCGTAGGGAAGAGGCTGCTCAGCGCAGGGAAGAGGCTGACAGGCAGGAAGCCCTCCGTAGGAAGAACTAGACAGGATGTGAGGCTCTGCGTAGAGAGGAGACTGACAGACAGGAGGTTATGCATAAGGAAGAGGCTATTCTTCGTAGGGAGGAGGCTGCTAAGCAGAGGCTCACGAAAGGGAGGAGGCTGCTAAACAGGAGGCTCAGCTTTAGGGGGGAGGCTGCCAGACAGGAGGATGGGCGTGGGGAAGAGGCTGACAGGCAGGAAGCCCTCCGTAGGGAAGAACAGACAGGATGAGGGCTCTGCGTAGGGAGGAGATTGGAAAAACTTCTTTCGCGGCCTCCCGCTTCTGTAAACCAGGGGGTTAATCACCAAGCAGGTGATAGAGTTAGAGGCCCAAAGTTAAAGCTTCCAGAGTTCAGGCCTAGTGAGGACATTGATTTGGTTCTTAGAGCATTTCGACAAGGTTGCTTGTTCGTACCATTGTCTGAGGAGCAAAAGGCTATGCACCTTTTTTCTGGATTATCTGGTGCCTGCAAGGGAGTGTGTGCTCACTCTAAATGGAGGTGCTTCTTATGCAGACATGCAGTTGGCTCTGCGTAAGCGTTTCCCCCTTACCCAGAGCCCTCATGAGGAAGTTTAGGTCCATGAAGAAGAATAATGATGAGACCTTCGTGCAGTTTGGTGATGGGCCCTGCGCAAGCGCTAGGGTACTGGCGTCAGTTAGCTAAGTTGGAGCGGGAGGATCTGATCCTCATTGAACGCTCACCACCACGTGCCCCCGGGTTTGAGGATCCGGATAGGCGAGACGCACCTCAGGATTTCGCGGCTGCGATTCACACAGCTGAGGTGTTTGCTGAAGCTCGCAGGGCTTAGGGCATCGCCCAGATACGGAGAGGAAGCCCTCCACAGGATTTAGTAGCAAAGCGCCGACAAACTGCTAGCGGGTCGAATAAGGCGGCAGTCATCGGGGACCTCAGCACCTCAAAATTTTTTTTCTTTGTGGTCGTCCTGGCCACATCAGGAAAGATTGCCCTAGAGCCGCGGTAGTTTATGGGGCTAGTCCTTTCCAGCATCCTCGTGCCTCGGCTAACGTGGGTTCCATCCCAGCTTCTGGGGATTCAGAGTGCCCAGTGTTTCTCTCTGTTGTTGGTTCCCCCTTGGTCGACACCATCAGGGATTCGGGAGCCCTCAACGCTCTTTGTTGATAAGGATTTGGTTTCCCCTAAGGCCCCGGGGGGGCGCTAGTTATGATGTGTGCGGGTTGGAGGCTGGTTTTACCTCCACCCCTCCTTCTGTAAATTATTTCTATCTCCACCCCTACTTCTGGGCAAGTATGGGCTATCGCGGTGGAGCGACCTCTGTATTCCCTTATCATAGGGAATACTATCACCTTCGCAGACGGACGCAGTCAGTCCGTGTCTACGGATTTGCCCGTACAGGCGTGTGTGGAGTCACCACACGCGCCAAAGCTAAGAGGCAGGAAACAGGAATTGCGTCCGTTCTTTAGCCGATCTCTGACGAGGTTCTGGCAAGGGCCGATCCTGCTAGCCCTTATCCGTCTTCAGGCCAGGGATTGGATGCCACCCCCTACGACAACTTGTGGATCGTCCGCTCAGTCGGCCCGACACGCCAAGGTGAGCTTCAAGCTCCACAAGGGGATCCTCTTAGGGTTTCCACTCAGGCAGATCGGTGTGGCCAAACAGCTTGTTGTTCCCAAAGCTTGAGAGAGTCTGTTCTCCGGCAGGCCCACGATTCCCCCCATGGCAGGCATATGGGCTCCAAGCGGACTCTCGAGCGAGTTAGGCAGGATTTCTTCTGGCCAGGGATGAACTCACAGGTCAGGCAGTACTGCCGCAGTTGCGATGTCTGCCACGGACAACGCCTAGGGGTCGCTTGAAGCGTGTTCCCCTAGGGTCAGTGCCACGGGTTGGGGAGCCAATTTAGCAAGGTTGGGTCGACCTGGTGGGACCCATTAATCCTCCATCGAGTCGCGGGGCACCGCTACACTTCGGTAGTGGTAGAATCTGTGAGTCGATACCCAGAGGCTGTCCCGCTTAGGACTATCGGATGCCCCTACTGTTGCTGAATCTCTCAGGCAGATTTGGACGCGCACTGGCGTGCCAAGAAGAAGTACGGGCCCGGAAGTTTGTACTGGAGAGCGATCAATCATCCTCTCCAGCGCCCTGGACCGGATCCGGCAGTCAGTTTATCGGGCTCATGATTAGGCAGTGGAGCTGCGATCATGCGTTCACTTTTCCGTCATATCAAGGGTTCCTGTAATACGGATGCTGACTATCTTTGCCGAGCTCCGTAGTTAGCATATTGGAAAATCAGTCAGGGACACCTCCCCCAACCAGGGTTATATCCCCTTTTTGGTCTCTGTATCAGTGTGTAGTGACAGTTGTCACTTCAGTGAGGTTAACGGTAGTGAATCACCAATGGTCGTATTTTTACTTTCATGGTTGGAAGGTTTGCTTAGTTGTTTGATAAAGTAGTATATGTATTCCTCGTGTGTGATTCTATCGTTGAATGTTTGTATTGGATTTTTTGTACTCTGTCGATCACAGAGAGTTGGTTTCGGTCCCATTGTTGTGAAGTTGCCATGCCCACAAGGTTCAAAGGACACTTGTATCTCAGAGAAACAGATGCTTTTAGAAGGGGGGGTTTGTCACGAGTTGTCACGAGGCCTACGACGTTCGACCCACCTAGGGTGGCGGAATTACTTATTTGTTTATTGTCGTTTTCTGTTGTGGTAGCCGTCCCTTAGGGTGGCTTTGTGGGCAGTTGCACCTTGGTGTGGTTCAGCTCAACTCGTTTTGCTTCTCTCTCTCTCTCTCTAATTCCCCCGCCCGTGCTATTCATCCCGCAAGTTCACGGGTGGCCGGTACCTTTCCCCTCGAACTTTCTGTCTATCGGCCCTCTGCCTGTCTTTTTACCTGTCGCACGTGCTTTGTTTCTTTTAGTTTGAAGTTATGCTCACTCTGTGACGCAGCATGGCATGTTGGCCGCCATTTCTGAGGGAGGTTAGCTCTTTTACTCGAGGGAAGATGTCTCTGGGGGGGCCTGCTCCAGTCCTGGTTCTTTACCTTATCGTCGAGAGTACAGTCAGTACTTTCAATTCCTGCAGTCGGCCGTAGGAGAGGGACATCATTTCTTCTGTTTCCGCATCTTCGGGCCTCTGTCCTCTCGACTGGACAGAGGGTAAGAGAGAGTCCTTTGACCCGCCTCTTCGGGGTCACCACGGGTAGCTGTACCCTTCTTCCTTCCTCCTTCCTTCTTCTTTTCCTCCTCTCCGACTCTCCTCCCAGCTACGTCCCCCCCCTCCGGGGGGTCACCTGGGGCACGAACTGGATGGGGCCACGTGCTGGTCGAGGCCACGTTCTGGCTGAGACCACGGACGAGATGGGGCCACGCGCTGGTCGAGGCCAACGCCTTGGTCGGGACCGTGGACTGCTAGGGAGCCCCGCCTCTTGACTGGCCGGCCTGGACCCCCGTCCAGGACCTCCAGTAACAGTTAAAGTCCCCCCCCCCCCCCCCCCCCCCCCCCCCCCGGACACGCCTTCACCTGCCCGCTTGGGTCGAGGGTGTCGGCTTTTGGGGGGACTCCTGCGAGAACCAGCCCGGCTCGGAGCACCTAGTTGCGACAGGGTGCTCCCTGCGGACTTTTCAGGGGCAGGGATGTGGACGCACTCCGTGGTGTGAGAAAGGGTCAATACTGGAAATATTTCTTTATAATTGTTTTACATGTCATATGTGCTGGAATGCTGTAATTGTGATTGTGTACGTCGTATGGTGAAATATTTATTTAAAAATCGTGCATGTTGTGGGTGGGGAGTGCTTGATTGCGATTGTGCATGTTGTGTGCGTTGGAGTGCTTGATCGTGATTGTGCATGTTGTGTGCGTTGGAGTGCTTGATCGTGATTGTGCATGTTGTGTGCGTTGGAGTCTTTATTGTGATCGTGCATGGTGCGTGTGTTGGAATGTTATTTTGCTGGTGTGAATAAATGGGGTGTGTATCGTAATCTTTATTGTGTGGTCTCTTGCGGAGCGTGTGAGGTCAGTCACTCCCTTCACTCCCACCTAGACCGATCCTGTCAGGGCAGACCTCCAGGGTCGGTCGTGACAGACGGTTTTTATTCTTTATGGAATATCTCAGAAAGTTCTTGGCCGATCTTTGTGAAAATTAGCAGGTTTTGTTCACTATGGTTTATGAATGACGCCCGATGTTTTAGTTTACCGTTTATCCGTTACTAACGGCTATAACGGCACATAACAGTTTTTCTTCATTATGGAATCTTTTAGAAAGCACATTGTCGATCTTTCTGAAAATTTGTAGGTATGTTCATTATGGGTCACGGATGATGCCCGATGTTTTAGTCTACGTTTATAGCCGTTATTAACGGCCCATAACGGTTTTTCTTTTTTAAGGAATGTCTCAGAAAGTACTAGGCGATCTTTCTGAAAATGTGTGGGTATGTTCATTATGGCGACGGATGATACCCCCATGTTTTACTTTACCGTTATGCCATTTCTAACGGCTATAACGGCCAGTAATCGTTCTTCTTTTTTATGGAATATCTCAGAAAGTACTTGGGCCCACCTTTTTGAAAATTTGTAGGTATGTTTATTATGTTGTCACGGATGATGGCCGATGTTGGGTTTTTTTTTAAACCCGTTTTTTGAATCACTGCTCCAGGATTCTTTGTAACGGCTATAACAGCCCATAACGGTTTTTCTTTTTTTTATGGAATTTCTCAGAACTACGTGGCCGATCTTTCTGAAAATTTGTAAGTATGTTTATTATGGGTCACGGATGATGCCCGACGTAATAGTTTACTGTTATAGCCGTTACTAACGACTATAACGGCACATTACGGTTTTTCTTCTTTATGGAATGTCTCAGAAAGTACGTGGCCGATCTCTCTGAAAATTTGTAGGTATGTTCATTATGGGTCACGGATGATGCCCGACGTTTTACTTTACCGTTATAACCGTTACTAACGGCTATAACGACCCATAACGGTTTTTCTTCTTTATGGAATATCTCAGAAAGTGTGTGGCCGATCTTTCTAAAAATTTGTAGGTATGTCCATTATGGGTCACAGATGATGCCTGATGTTTTAGTTTACCGTTAAAAGCCTTTTACTAACGGCTACTCCGCCCAAGACGATTTTTCCTCTTTATGGAATATCTCACGCGTATTCAGATGAACTGGGAGTACGTTTATGTGCTTTGCATTTTTTTGTTTGTTTGATTTGTTGTCGTTGTTATTGTTTTGTTCAAGAATGTTTGTTTTCCTACACGTTCCTTTCATCATTCATCATGCTTTGTTTTTCTTTTTTTTTCTGTTTCTTTTTTTATTTTTTATTTTATTTTCCTTTTTCTTTCTTTCGTCTTACGAACCAATGGCATCATTCCATGACCCACGAGCAAATTCAGCAATCATGTCCTAGGTAACACCCTTGAACACATTTCAGACTG
>JAFLJL010017774.1:105014-112514 GCA_018398815.1 Conus ventricosus | reverse complement strand
CACTACCACCATCACCATCACTCTGACTGCTACAACACCATCACTACCACCATCACCATCACTCTGACTGCTACAACACACTCACTACCACCATCACCATCACTCTGACTGCTACAACACCATCACTACCACCATCACCATCACTCTGACTGCTACAACATCCTCACTACCACCATCACCATCACGCTCACTGCTACAACACCCTCACTACCACCATCACCATCACTCTGACTGCTACAACATCCTCACTACCACCATCACCATCACTCTGACTGCTACAACACCCTCACTACCACCATCACCATCACGCTCACTGCTACAACACCCTCACTACCACCATCACCATCACTCTCTGACTGCTACAACACCATCACTACCACCATCACTGTAACATGGTAAGGCTCACGACCTAACACTTTAGATTGTCGTCAAACTTGTTCCAAGGCTCAACATATTTCATCATTAATTCTTTACGTCACGATACGAGGCGCGGGCTGCGACGTCATTTTCTTCGGAAGACGACCTGCTCTCATCGTTTATTTTTATCTTGTTTTGTGCCAGAAGCAGATTCAATTTGTCACTTACCATTCTTCATTCAAGTTGAGAGTTCCTATTCCGTGAACCAGCATCCTTCGGAAGCTGTCCAATACTATGTTTGTTCGAAGTTGTCAAGGAACTTTATTCTTCATCGCATCTCCAAGACACGACTATTCATGCGCGATGACGTAACTAAAAGTCAGTTACTGAAGCAGAGCGAGTGGAGAAAAGACGCATCGCCAGCAGCAGAGAGCCGTTTGGAAAGTGACATCCATCCTTGCCCATACAGCAAGCCCGGAACCAATAAAAAGTATTCTACGGACTCTCTGGAGGTCTGACGTGCGATCGCCAACACCAAGTCGTTGAAAGAACCTGCCGACAGTCCAGAATAGGCTTCGTCAGCCGGACTTGCAGGATCTGGCAATCCAGTGCCATCAACGGTCTCTTCCCGCCGACTCGCCTTCACTCTTGATGCAGCCACGGACCATCGCCCGACCTCAGCATACGCCCAAGGGAGCTCCGGTCAGCCTGGTCAGGTCCCAGCACGGCACCGTTGCGCGCCAGCCTTTGAAACTACGACCGTGCTGTACTGACCGGGAGGCCAGCCGGTGGCATCCGCGTTGGAGAGCCTTGGGTCCGCGCTCATCACATCTTTTACTATGTGAGTGAGGGTGGCAACCCACTCCGATAATTTTGTCTTGCTATTAGATCAGAAATATGGAAAGATGATTTTAGTTGAATAACTTATCGAATTTATGTGTAGTTTGATATGCGAAGATTCTCGCAATATTTATCAGGGTCCATGCCCGTAATATGTCTAGTAAACACATTGATTGAGCCTATACTTGTTACAATCATTTCAGTCGTGCATTGCAAATAATATGTTAATTTAACTTTTCAGATGGGATGCTGTGCACCTGAGGTTGGTCTGGTGACATCGATCACTTAATATTACTTCCCATCTACATCTTTATTGTATCATTGTGCCCGCGGTAGACATCGCATACATGACACCACACACTAGATTGTATTCATCAGTGTCGTCATGTTTGTCTTAGATCTAATCATACAAATTTACATAAATATTATAGATTTGCCGGGCAGCTTACAATATCAGGTGAAGAAATATTCCGATACAAGGATACTGTGCAGATCACGCATGGTGGGCCGATTGACCAGAACTTCACTTCACTGCGGTACTTCACGAGGGAGATCTGGACCTGAAGAACTGAAGAGCAAATAACTTCTCAAGACGTGACAAGGACTGTCCAGTGTTCCAGACGTTATCTTCTAAGTGCCCGTGCAAGATAAGAACAAACTTTTATTCAAAGTTGATTTATTCCACACATCATTATTTTTTTTTTTTGAAACTATCATCCAACACGTCCACACACATACACTTATTCGTTAATAAATTGTGAATTGTTCTTATTGCCTCTGTCGTGAAGAGTGGGTGCGATCGATTGAACGTGAAGACGTCGAGCTAATAGGTGAACCGAATAACCGTCACACCATTCGGCGTGACAATCACCATCACGCTCACTGCTACAACATGCTCACTACCACCATCACCATCACTCTCTGACTGCTACAACACCATCACTACCACCATCAACATCACGCTCACTGCTACAACACCCTCACTACCACCATCACCATCACTCTGACTGCTACAACACCCTCACTATCACCATCACGCTCACTGCTACAACACCCTCACTACCACCATCACCATCACTCTCACTGCTACAACACCATCACAACCACCATCACCATCAGTCGGACTGCTACAACACCCTCACTACCACCATCACCATCACTCTGACTGCTACAACACCCTCACTACCACCATCACCATCACTCTCTGACTGCTACAACACCATCACTACCACCATCACCATCACTCTCTGACTGCTACAACACCCTCACTACCACCATCACCATCACGCTCACTGCTACAACACCATCACTACCACCATCACTCTCACTGCTACAACACCCTCACTACCACCATCACCATCACGCTCAGTGCTACAACACCCTCACTACCACCATCACCATCACTCTGACTGCTACAACACCCTCACTACCACCATCACCATCACGCTCAGTGCTACAACACCCTCACTACCACCATCACCATCACTCTGACTGCTACAACACCATCACTACCAGCATCACCATCACTCTCACTGCTACAACACCATCACTACTACCATCACCATCACGCTCACTGCTACAACACCCTCACTACCACCATCACCATCGCTCTGATTGCTACAACACCATCACTACCACCATCACCATCACTCTGACTGCTACAACACCCTCACTACCACCATCACCATCACGCTCACTGCTACAACACCATCACTACCACCATCACCATCACTCTGACTGCTACAACACCCTCACTACCACCATCACCATCGCTCTGACTGCTACAACACCATCACTACCACCATCACCATCACTCTCACTGCTACAACACCATCACTACCACCATCACCATCACCCTCACTGCTACAACACCATCACTACCACCATCACCATCACATTGACTGCTACAACACCATCACTACCACCATCACCATCACGCTCATGTCAACTTCCTCAGCTACTGCTACAACACCATCACTACCACCATCACCATCACTCTAACTGCTACAAAACCATCACCACCACCATCACCATCACTCTCACTGCTACAACACCCTCACTACCACCATCACCATCACTCTCACTGCTACAACACCCTCACTACCACCATCACCATCACGCGCATGTCAACTTCCTCAGCTACTGCTACAACACCATCACCACCACCATCACCATCACGCTCATGTCTACCGTTCTGACGCCAAAAGGAAGGATGAAAATGAGAAGAAGAAGCAACTTTGTGAATCCAACAACAGCCAGGTGCTACCTTACACCCTTACACATGCTTGCCGGCTGTGTGCGTTATCTTAATATCCTATGTCTGACAATGCACTGATTCGTTTTCAGAACCATTTACATAACAGTATCACGCCAACAGCCCAAGGAATGCATCCACTGCCTGCCATGTAAACTCGTGGCAAAAACTGAACTGGTTTGGACAGCGTCCAAAGTAGAAATCCGACTTACTAGCTCGTGACGTCACAAGGAAAATATCTCTGAATGGCATGTTACGCCAGACAATTATACCGTCCACCCAACAGGATTGGGTTTTGTTGTCGGATGCGTGAAGTCCGGAAGTCTAAGTGTGTTAAAACTACTCTGAAATGTGAAAGTAGACCAGGTGAACGTGCATTTTATCTTCTTCTCTGTGTGGCTCCCTTTTCCTTTTCGTCGTTTTGCGCTCAGTGGACATAAACTCTTTTCTGTCAAATGAACCATTGAAAAGTCACGCCATCTGTGCGAAAAGTTATGTCATCTGTATGTGGGTGTTCATGTGCTTCAACAGATTCTGTTTAGGTGATCAGTTCGCATGAGGCGAGAGCTGTTAGCAAACATTCTGTGAGGAAAGCACTTTCCCCCCATCACTTTGGAAATAGGCGTGACTGTTCTGAGAAGCTGTACACCAGTGACAATATATTCTTTTTCACAGCCTACTGGAAAATGGGTAATACATAATGAGAAAAGATTTCCATTTCTGGCATTTGGCTGCTACAGAAAACATTGAATGCATCAACGATTTTGTTGATTCCTAAAAGAAACAACCTGAAGTTGAGAGTCAGTTCTTTTCATCAATTCTTTTCAACATCTCTCTGTATTAATGTATATGTAGAGATCGACTACTCACTGAGTACTGCAACATTTGTCACGACTGATAGGTACTTGGCGTGCCGTTTACTTGTTTTTTGTTGTTGTTTTTTTGTGCTGTCCCAACCTCTGCGCCACCTCAGAGGCAGTGCACCCACGCCGCTCATTCCGACACCCGTCCATAGCCACAGCCCGGTCGGCCCCGCCGCAGCCCCGCCGCCGGCAATCCACAGGAGCAGTCAATGTCAAGTCGTCAAGAGGCACCCCACCGGAGGAGACACTGCACTGCTGCCGAGTCACTTCGGTGGTGTTCAGTGGCGCCTGTTCTGATCTAACATACGCAGGACACCACCTACTAAGCCCCCTACTGACGACAATAATTGCTTAGTCGCGGAGCGGGCGTGAGTGAGCTCTCCCCCGGAGGGCGCCACCACGTCCGTCCAACGACAGCCCCCATGGACTCGCCGATGCCGGTGACCCCAACGGAACCCAAACCAAGGCCACAGACGTGAAGACGACATCGAAATTGAAGTCACCATGAGAGCAGGGCATGAAGAGCCACAGAATTTGAGAAAATTTTTTTTTTTAAATGCTGATCGATGAGAATGAGGATGCTTAAGATGATGCTCCGGATTTCCATTTCGGTCTGAGACTACATGACAGGGCTGTACTCTACGCTTCCTTTCATAATAATCCCGGCGTCAACCAGGCCCGAGAAATACAGGCACCTGCAGTGTTGGTCAGAAATTTGAGCAACACTCTCAGAAACGCATCCATTAAGTGGATGAGACTCGACTGTGTGGTCCCAGTCTTCCCAACTGAGTCCGCAGCAAACTCAACTCTGGGTAGAGCCGGTCGGGGCAGAAAAACCCACATGACTCTGATGGGATTCGAACCCACGACCTCCCAGCCGGGAGTCCGCGACGCTAACCACTTTGCCACGGCGGCTGGTGTTTACGTGTTCTTTCTCTCCTTCACCGTGGAAGTCTGCATCCAGACTTCTTAAACAAACATACACTCACCCACGCGTCAGTTTGTCTTTTGCCTAGACTCTCATGCTTAAGTTGCAAAGTGAGACGATTCAGGCGGAAATCTAAACAAATCTTAAATAGATGTTAGCGAAGCGCCCCAGAGAAACGTGGACAAACGAGTCACAAGACAAAACACGACGCGTTTCGACCTCTTAGGTCTTCTTCAGGCAAGATACAAACAAACAGGACAACGAAAATTCACTTAGCTTTGATCGCTTCAGAGTTTCAGCGCAAAGATTCAACGCCTTCTTCCTTGCGCCGAACTCTGAAGCGATCAAAGCTAAGTGAATTTTCGTCCTATTTGTTTGTATCTTGCCTGAAACGATAACGATAACGAAAATTTATTCAGAAAGGCCACAGCCCCATTTGAAGGGGGAGTAATAAAGAACATACTTAAACAAGGTATTTCATCACAAAAATTTAAACATTCTCAACATATGCAAATTACCTATGTCAAATCACTCCTTCTTTTAAATGATTTGTACAGATATAAAGCAAGATTTCTTGCAACGTTGTAGTTTTTTGACGACAAAAGACAGACTAACTTGAACAGTGCTGGACGTCGATGATATTTTAACGGAATAAGTTTTTGTCGTAGGTCAGCCAGAACAGGACATAAGAATACAAAATGAAGTTCATCTTCCCTACCAGATTTACACAGTGGACACAACAAATCATTTTCTGTATGGGTATTATATCGTTGACGATGTACAGCAATATCCGATACACCAAACCTGAATTTTGTTAATTCAGACCTGATAAATCTATTCAAGTTCAGAGACAAATAAGCTTCTGCTTCTACTAAATAATTACTTTTCAGCAGTCTAAATAATGAAAATCGTTCGCTGTTTTGAATATGGCTATCCCAGTCTTGCCATCTACAATCTATTGTTCGTTGCTTGAAACAAGCCAAGAAACTGCTGACACAGCCAACCCCTTGTTCTAACCATACAAACGAAAAACCATAATTACATAAACATTTACGAATGCCCGATGCCCAGGTAGTTTTCCCTCTCATATCCAGGTCAAACAATGTTTTATAAGCTTTGGCTGGCAGTCTATGTTGCCCCATACGTAACAGTTTAAGCCAGTATCTTACACATTTTATATATGAATTCAAATAAATAGGGAATCTACCAAGTTCTCCATAAGTCAAGTCATTTGGGGTACGCCTATCGACATTCAAAAACCGTTTCATAGCAAATAAGTGCAATTTCTCTAGTCATTCCTTTCTCCAAACCCCAAATCTCAGCGCCATATTGGACTATAGGCTGGACCTGGGTATCAAACATTCTGAAAAAATAGTTTTACTGACTCGTTTTCAAACTTATACAAGACGCCTTAAAATGGCCATAACAGCACGCTTCCCTTTACCCACAAGATCTGGCAGGCAAACGAAAAACTTAGTTTTGTAGAAAAATATAAACCCAGATATTTGTAGGCGTTTACAATCCCAAGTTTAGAATTTCCATAAAACCATTTTTCACGCGACGACAAATATCCACCCTTTCGAAAAACTATAATGTTTGTTTTGTCCATGTTTACTTTGAGATGTAATCTCTGCGCCGCTGAGCACAAATTGTTCAACTGGTTTTTGAAGCCCTATAACAGTTTCAGACAGTAAAACGATATCATCTGCAAAAAGTAGAATGAATATTTCAATCAAATCAAATGAAATGACAGTTGGTCATCGTATCTTGCCTGAAGAAGACCTAAGAGGTCGAAACGCTTCGTGTTTTTTGCCTTGTGACTCGTTTGTCCACGTTTCTCTGGGCGGTTCGCTAACATTTATTTATTTAAGATTTCTCATGCTTAAAACAAGTTCAATGAATATTAATGTAATGATGGTGAATTTATTCAAGGACAGTTCTGTTCAACGGAATAAATACCATTTTATGCCAATTGGCCCTGACCGAAATCTGCAGACAGAGAGAGAGAGAGAGAGAGAGAGAGAGAGAGAGAGAGAGAGAGAGAGAGAGAGAGGGGATAAACTGGATTCTTATCTGGACCTCACCCAGAGCAGGTGCTAGAGTGTAACATTTCCACGAAACATGGCTGTCAATTAAAGGTCTGTTTATTGTGGCTTGTAAGAAAAGAAAAAAATGGTACGTAATTAGAATTATTTTCGTCTCATGCATTTAAAGAATACAACATTTATCCCGTTTTCATGGAAGATGGAAGGGGTTAT
>JAFLJL010017774.1:87514-95014 GCA_018398815.1 Conus ventricosus | reverse complement strand
GCAGTTGCCTTGCAGTGACAGCTGAAGCACAAAGTTTGCAAACATTCTGTGACAAGGGCACTGTTGCCGCATGGCTTTGCCAATTAGTTTGACAGTTCTGAGATAACAGGACATTTCTTTTTATAGCATACTTGGGGGAAAAAAGTGGAAGGTATTAAGAAACGATTTCATCTAGCCTTTAAAGACAACATTGAGTTCATTGGCATTAAAGACTAGATTAGAGCTAAACGGAAAGAAGCCAGAATCTGAAAGTCGGTCATTTTCATTTATTCTTCTCAACATCTTTCTATACAATGTATGTATCTAAATAGGCTATTGGCCGAGTATTGCAGCATTTCTCTCGATTGGTGTGTACCTGGCGTGCCCTTTATCTGATCTTTCGCCTCCCACGGGGGAACTCTGAGTCCAGGCACGCTCAAAACTGATTTCATGAATAATAGTGTAATGATGGTGGTTTTATTCCAGGACTGGTGGTTCAACAGAACTAATATAGTTTTATTCCAGTGGGCTTTGGCTGAAATCCGAGAGAGAGAGAGAGAGAGAGAGAGAGAGAGAGAGAGAGAGAGAGAGAGAGAGGGGGGGAGTGAGAGAGCGAGCGAGCGAGAGAGAGAGAGAGAGAGAGAGAGAGAGAGAGAGAGAGAGAGAGAGAGAGAGAGAGAGAGAGAGAGAATGAGTAAATGAATCAGAGAACGAATGATTATTTATTCAGAAAGGCTACAGGCTTATCTGAAGGAGGTCAAATCTGTGAAATATAAACAACAACATGAAAAACAAAATCAACATTATCAGTTCACTGTAACCAGACCATGTAAAATGTGCAAACATGTTCACTCAGCTTGCGCTCCTTGAGAACACAGCTCTCATATGTTAAACTGATTTATACAGGTACATTGCAAAGTTTCTTATTATGTTTTCATTTTCTGTTGATAGTAGCAACACTAAACGAAAACTAGATGGGTCTGCTGTAAAAAAAAAAGAGAAAAAAAAAATAATAGAATAGATTTACTTCTCAAAAAGACATGTTACTGGTTCTGAAGGACAATCTGGGCAGTCTGGACAAACGGATTACAGGGCAAAACACGACGCTTTTCGACCTCTTAAGTCTTGTTCAGGTAAAACAAATAACATTCAGGACAATGAAAACGAAGAACGGGCTATCTATCCCCTATCGTCTCATAATTGGCGCAAAATGGCTGTTGAGGAAAACGATGCTGTTGGAAGGGCCCAACTACATGAGGCGACATATGGCAGCTTGATTTCCACCACACGTATATCTCTTGAAGTCTAAGGAGAAAGAAAGAGAGAGAGAGAGAGAGAGAGAGAGAGAAGAGAGAGAGAGAGAGAGAGAGAGAGAGAGAGAGAGAGAGAGAGAGAGGGGGGGGGAGGAAGGGAGAGAGGGAGGGGTTAGAAGAGAATGAATTGGATTTTTACGTGGACCTCATCCAGAGCAGGTGCAAGAGGGTAAGATTTCCACGAAATATATCCAGTGATTAAAGGTCAGTGCATTGTGAACTGAAAGTTAAGAAAGTGGCATGTCATTTAAACTTATTTTCGTCTAATTCTCTTACAGAAGACAACATTTATCCTGTTTCATTGGGGGGATGGAGGAGGTTATAAGCTGAAAGAAGCTTAATTTGAGATTGGATTGTTTACGATCTCTCTCTCTCTCTCTCTCTCTCTCTCTCTCTCTCCTCTCTCTGTCTCTGTCTGTCTGTCTCTCTCTCTCTCTCTCTCTCTCTGTCTCTCTCTCTCTCTGTGTCTCTCTCTTTCTCTCTCTCTCTGTCTCTCTCTCTCCTCCTCTCTCCTCCCCTCTCTCCTCCTCTCTCTCTCTCTCTCTCTGCACATAGATAAAACTTGTTTACTCTCTCCCTCCCCCCTCCCCCCCCCCCCTCTCTCTCTCCTCCTCTCCTCTCTCTCTCTCTCTCTCTCTCTCTCTTTCTCCTGTTCGCTTATCTGTTAGTCTTCTGTCTGTTTAGCTATCAATATAATGAATGTTAACCAGGGTCATTTGTATGATTGATTTGATTTTTTTTTTCAAGTTGCAAGTTGCACAACTGTAAAATCTCTTACATCATACATGCATGGCTTGTGGTTTAGGGTTTTTTTTGAAGGGAAAAAAATCTGGGGTCCATTTTATTTTACCACCCCAAAACCCCCCTCCACTCCCCCCTTTTCCCGTTCCATTTGCCAGACAATCATTTAAAAAAAAAAAACTTGGGGTTTTTTTTGTTGGGGAGTTTTCATTTTTCAATTTCCCAGACATTAAAAAAAAAACATGGGGGGAAAAGAAAAAGCCCCGAGGGATTTTTGTTTTTTTCTCCAAAAAAACGGTATCTATTTTCGGATTTTGGCCCTCCTTCCCCTGTTTAAAAGAGGAATCTGTAAATTACACGAAGTTGTCATTGTTACCCATGGGAAAAATTTTAAATTAAAAGAGAGGAAACCCTTGGAGCAATCTCCTGCTCCATATTTTTGTCCAGAGGTGAACAAAAACTGTGGGAAAGTTTGAGCCTCCACAAATTCCAAAAACAGTGTGGCGTGTGGGGGAAATTTTCTGTTCACACCCCACTGATGTAAACTGACCCCCCCCCCCCCCCCCCCCCCCCCCCCCCCCCCCCCCCCCCCCCCCCCCCCCCCCCCCCCCCCCCCCCCTTCCCCCCCCCCTTTCCCCCCCCCCTCCTCCCGAAACCCCCGCAAACCCAATTTTCCCAAACCCCCTCGTTGCTAAAATGCTAACGTCATTGGGGGGATAAAAGGTTTTTTTGCCGGGGGGATTTTTATCCATTTTTCTTTTACATCAATCGGAGGCCCATGTAAACCCTTTCTGTGCGTGGTTTTGGAAAACCCAGGGTTTTCACGTGTCAGGGGTTTGGGTTTGTTTTCCAAAGGAGTTTTTTCACGGCATGGGAAAAAAACGCCTTCAAGGGGAAAAAAGCGTTTTTATTATGGTGGGCACTAAAAAATTTACCCCCAAAAGTGTGTGAAAGCATCCCCACCCCCCTTTCCCCCCTTCACTTCCCCTCTTTCCCCTTTCCCTCTCTCTTTCTCTCTTCTTTTTCTCTCTCTCTTCTCTCTCTCTTCTCTCTTCCCCACACCACACACAACCCCCACACACCCAAAAACACACCAAAACACCCCACACAAACCCCCCCCCCCCCCCCCCCCCCCCCCCCCCCCCCCCCCCCCCCCCCCCCCCCCCCCCCCCCCCCCCCCCCCCCCCCCCCCCCCCCCCACCCCCCCCCCCCCCCCCCCCCCCCAAAAACCCCCCCCCCCCCCCCCCCCCCCTCCCCCCCCCCCCCCCCCCCCCACCCCCCCCCCCCCCCCCCCCCCCCCCCCCCCCCCCCCCCCCCCCCACCCCCCCCCCCCCCCCCCCCCCCCCCCCCCCCCCCCCCCCCCCCCCCCCCCCCCCCCCCAAAAACACAAAGGTTAAAAATTTGCACACTTTTGCACATAACGTATCCAAAAAATCCCCCAAAAGGTAAAAGCACCCAATTCTGAAAAGAACCTGCGTTTTCCCCCAAGAGCACATATTTCCACATACCCTTTGCACAAAACATTCCCCCTTTACTCCACAATTTCAACTCTTCTCTCTTTTTTCTCTCCCCTTCTCTCTTCTCTTCTCTCCCTTATACCCAATCGGTGACCGATTCCCCCGCCCTTCTCCCCCAAACCACAACACACACACCACACACAACACACACCCCACACAAACACACACACAACCCCAACACAACATGCGGGGCGCGCGGGACCACACCACAACCCCACCACAAAAAACACCCACACACACACACACACACCCCAAAACCACACAACACACACACACCCGTACGCACCGTACTCCACACACAAAACACCACAAACGCCCCACACACACACCACACACCCCAAAACAAGTGGGGCGCGCGCGCGCCCCACGCACCGCACGCACGCCACCCCCACGCCCCACACAGACACCCAAAACCAAACCCACACCCACAAACCCCCCACACACAAAACACACCACACACACACGCAGTAAATCACACCCCCACACACACACACACAAAACACACAAAACACACACACAACACAGAGACAAAAGGGGAGAGAGAGAGGGGGAGGAAGGGGGATAAGGGAGGAGGGAAAAGGAATTTTAAAAGAGAGGGAGAAGGGGAGAGAGGGGGGAAAAAAAAACTCGTTTTATGTGACGATTTTCACGGGGGGTTAAGGTATGCGGCGCGTGCGTTTGGGGTTTTGTCAAAAATGACGATTTTTAAAACAAAATCTTTTTAGGGCATCATCATTTTTTATTTTATTAGGGCTGTTTTCTAATGGGAGAAACCCGAAAAAGGGCGAATGTTTTTTTCGAAATTCCTCGGCGGGTTTAAAGGGAAGTAAGAGGGGAGAGAGGGAGGAGAAGCCCGGGGGAGGGAGAGAGAGAGAAAGGGGAGAGGGAAGAGAGGGGGGGAAGGAGGAGAGAGAGAGGAAGGGGTGAGGTGGGGAAAAAGGAAAAGAGAGGAGGGGGAGAGGAAAAAGAGGGAGGAGGAGAGAGTGGGGGATGGGGAAGGGGAAGAAAAGTGAGGGAGGAGAGTGAGGGGAAAAGAGGAGGAAAAGGGGGGAGGAGGGAGAGAGGGGGAGAGAGGAGAATTTAGTGGTGAAAGGGAGGGAGGGGAGAGAGAAAGAGAGAAAAGGGAGAGAGGGGGGACCCGGGGAGAGGAAAGACAGAAAGAGAGGGGGGGGGGGTTTGGGGGGGAATGGGAAGGACCGGTAGGAGGCCCGGAAAAAAGAGAATTTTTTAAAAAAAAACCAAAAAAAAAACCCACACACACCACCCACACACCAAACCCCCCCAAAACAAAACGGCCCCCAACCAAAACCCCAACCACCCACACACACAAACACCAACCCCAAACCCCCCCCAAACCCCCAAGGGAACCCCCACCAAAAAAAAAAAAAAAAAACCCCCCCCCCCCCCCCCCCCCCACACCCCCACACCCCAACCCCCCCCCCACACCCCACACACACCACACCCCACACCAACACACACCACAAAAAACACACACAAAACACATGCATTTGACAAGTTCTAAAAGAGGGGAATCGAATATTTTTTTTGAGGGTTTTTAAAAGGGAAAAAAGCTTACGCAGAGAGGGAGAGAAAAGGGAGGAGATGGGTTTGGGGGAGAAGGGGAAAAATGGGAGGGGGGGAAGGAGAGAGAGAGAGAGGGAAAAAAAAAAATTGAGGGAGGGGGAGAGGGGGAGGATGAGGGGGGGAGAGGAAGGGAAGGGGGCCAGGGAAAAAGGGGGAAAGGGGGGGAAAAAGGGGGGGGGGAAGGGACGACAGAGGGGAAGGGGGAGAGGGGGGAGGGGAGAGAGAGAGGGAAAAAGGAAAAAGGAAAAAGAAAACAGAAAAAGGAAAATTTGGGGGAGAGGAGAAAGGGGAGGGGGGGAGGGAAGGGAGGGGGAAGGGGAAGGGGGAGAGAAAAGGAGGGGGTGGAAAAAGGGGTGAGAGAGGAGTAAGAGAAGCCCTTAAAAGGAAGTAAAAAATTTATTTTGGGATTTTGGGTTTTAATTTAGCAGGGCAAATTTTTTAAAAGTAAATGGACGATACGAGGGGAAAAACACCAGATTAATGAAATTTCCCCCCTCTTCCTCTTTTTTCTCTTCCCCTCTCTCTTCTCTCTCTCTCTCCTTTTCTCTCTCTCTCTCCTTTTTTTGGGCGTAGTCAGTCTGTTGTCTTGGGTTTTCCGTTTCTGTCTGGCTGTCTCTCTCTCTCTTTTTTCTCTTTTCTTTTCTCCCCTCTTTTCTCTCTCCTTCTCTCTCTCTCTCCCCTCTCTCTCTCTCCCCCTTCTCTCTCTCTCTTTCCACTGTCGACCCTTTAAATTTAAAACGGCCGATGGGGGGGGTCGGGAACCCCTTTTCAGTAAAAAAGAAGTGTTTTTTTCGCCCCCCCCCCCCCCCCCCCCCCCCCCCCCCGCCCCCCAAAAACCTCTCTCTGTCCCTCTCTCTCTCTTTCTTCCCCTCTCTTTTCTCTCTCTCTTTTCTCTCTCTCTTCTTCTTTTGGGTCTCTGGTTCTCTTTTTCTTGTTCTTTACATTTGGGGAAACCCCTCAGTGATCGTATTTTCTCCACCCACCCCCCTCTCTCTTCCCTCCTTTGTGCGTGCAGTGTGAATGTTGCTGGTTTCCCTGCGTGCGGGGGGGGTGTTGGGGGTGTGGGTTTGGGGGTGTGTGTTGGTGTGTGTTTTTTGGGGTTTTTGCTTATTGTGTGTGTGTGTGTGTGTGTTTTGTGGGGGTGTGTGGGTGTGTGTTGTGTGTGTGTGTGTGGGTGTGTAATTTTGTGTGTGTGGTGTTTTGGGGTGTTTTTGTGTGTGTGTGGGGTGTGTGTGTGTGTGTGGTGTTTTGGGTGTGCGTGCGTGTGCGGGCCCTGTTCGGCGTGGGGGGGGTGTGTGTTTGTGTGGGGGTGTGTGTGTGTGTGTGTGTGTTTTGTGTGTGTGTTGTGTGTGTTTTAGCGGTGTGTGTAAAGGCGGGTGTTTTGTGTGTTTGTGTTTTGCGCGCGCGCGCGGATCGGGGGCGGCACTTGCTTGTATGTGTGTGTTTGTTTGCGTGCGTTTCCCTGATTTTATGTCTGAAAGTGCGCGCATGCATGCTCGTACATGCGTTATAGGAACGCGCTGAAAAGAAGGGGTGAAAAATTTGAAAGGAAAAATTTTCACGAAGTTGTTTGTAGGGGGAAACGGTTTTCCTCATTAAATTAACGATGGGATGTGGTTGGAGGGTTTTGGGGTTTGTTAGTATTCCCCCCTTTTTGTCCCTTGTTCTTTTGCTCTTGGGTCTTGGCGGGGGTTTTGGTGAATTGGGCCCCAGCTCCAAAAAACCTAAGTTGCTGGAGGAAAAAATATTTACACTGACAGTCGGAATGACAGCCAGGGAAACAGAGAAGGAGAGGGGAAAAGGGGGGAGAGAGAGAGAAGGGGGAGGGGAAGGAAAAGAGAAGGGGAAAAGAGAGGGGAGAAGGGGAGAGGGGAAAAGAGAGGGCGGAAAAGAGAAAGGGGGAAAAGGGGAGAGAGGAGAGGGCGGGAAAAAATTTGGGAAGGCCCGGGGCGGATAAAAAGAGGGAAAAATTTTCTTCTTCTTCTCTTTTCTCTCTTCTTCTTTTCTTTTTTCTTTCCTCCCCTTTTCTTCTTCTCTCTTCCACACAAAACAACCACACAAACACAACACACACAACACAAAACCACACAAAACAAATGTGGTAAAGTGCCCAAAAGCGGGATGTAAACAGCACCACAACAACACCACACACAAAACAACACACAACCAAAAACCCCCCCACAACACACACACACCCACACACACACAACAACAACACCAAAACACATGTGGACCCCAAACCCGACGGGATGCCACGCCCCTCCAACACACAAACACACACCACAAATGTGGTAGTGCCAAAATGCGCAAAGTTCCCACCACCCCACACACCCCCACACACCACAAAACACCACAAAAACACAAAC
>JAFLJL010017774.1:50797-82414 GCA_018398815.1 Conus ventricosus | reverse complement strand
AAAAAATGATCAGGGCAATAGGGGGGAGTGTGAATGGAGAGAAGAGAGAGAGAGAGAGAGAGAGAGAGAGAGAGAGAGAGAGAGAGAGAGAGAGAGAGAGAGAGAGATGGAGGGAGGGAGGGGAGAGAGAGAGAGAGAGAGAGAGAGAGAGAGAGAGAGAGAGAGAGAGAGAGAGAGAGAGAGAGAGAGAGAGAGAGAGGGAGAGAGAGAGACCGACCGACTGACCGACCGACCGACCGACCGACTGGCGAAAGAAAGGCAGAGATAAAGGAAGAGAAAGACAATGAAGCAGATATAGATAATCACCTACGAAAAACTTTGAAAAAACACATTAATGGCACAGGATGATCACTGCAATTTGCGTAGAATTAAGTCAACTTCGAACATCACATGGTTGTTAAATTGAATCTGAATTGAGAATTATCAATACATTTTCGGGTATAGTGCAGTCAAATCTGAGACATTCATAAGATATTTGTGAAAATTAGACTTGAACTTTTTAAAGTTTGATTGAATTTTTAAGTTCTTCGGGAATATGGTTCCATAGCCAACCCCCGGGAATACGCCAGACTAGAACTTGTACAGATTAATCATGGCAAAGGGGAGTTTATTTATGTGAATGTCGATAGTCGTTAAAAGTGAACATATTTGTTAGAGAAAGTGAGCATTTCCATGGAGTACCTTAGCATAAAGAGTCCTTTATTGTATAGAAGTTTGGCTTTAAATGGAGAATGCCTGATTGCTATAGTCTGAATCTACCATGAAGAGGGGTTGACCAAAAGTTACTTTGACAGCTCTTTGTGAAGGCAATTATGGTTTGAGTGAATTCTTGCTCCTGAGTCCCAAAGTGTTGAGCATAGTCGATAAATAGGCTGAATATAAGAGTGAAAAAATAGTTTTCTTTCCCATGCAAATTTAAGAAGTTTTTTAATCCTTTTTAGAAGATTAGTTTTCTTGCAACGTTATTAGATAAAGAACTCTAAGTGTTTTGACCAAGTTAGATTATTATCTATTGTTATTCCTAAGACTTTGTGACTGGATACTTCTTCGATGTTTCATTAGAAATACAAAGTACTGGTAGATTCTGGCTTAGAATTTGACGCTTCTGTCTAGTATTATCATCATGAATTTAGTTTTTTGAGGATGGATAGCCATGTGATTAATCGTGTCCCATTTAACCAAAAGATTGATGTTTTCTTGGATGTCACTGCAAACCTGTTGGGCATCAGAATTACTTGTGTCCAAAGAAGAGAGAGAAGAGAGAGAGAGAGAGAGAGAGAAAAGAGAGAGAGAGAGAGAGGAAGAGAGAGAGAGAGAGAGAGTATGTTTTCAAATGTTGTGGTTGGGTGAATGCACGCCCTTCACACATCCGAATGCAAATGTGAATACTTCAAGGATTATGAGTACTGATCACAACAGCTATAGGAAAATGACTCTCTCTCTATCTCACTCACTCACTCACCCCCCCCTCTCTCTCCTCTCTCTCTCTCTCTCTCTCTCACTTCTCTCTCTCTCTCTCTCTCTCTCTTCTTTATATTTAACCCAGAGCGGGTAGAAAAAAAGCATGTACAATTTGCTTATCTCAATTACACTAGAAAAATATAAAAAAATGTCCGTTCACTCGTTCGTTCTCTTCTCTTTCTCCCTCACTCTCCCCCCCCCCCCACTCTTTCTTTTCTCTGTCTTCACATTCTGCTCTCTCATCTCCCTCTAATTCTCCCCCCTCTCTCTCTCCCTTCTCCCCCCCCTAGAGAACCGGGAAACACCAATCCTGGGGCCCCTTTCCCCCCTCACCTAGTTTCGGGGGAAAGTAACCCAGGATTGGTGTTTCCCTGTTCCCTGCCAAGTAAGACTTCAAACCAAAAAAAAACGATTATCTACAAACAAACATACTGTGCAGGGTTACCGTTTTTAATACTAATTTACTAAACTTTTCAGATTTAGTTTTTTGTTTAATCCTATGTTTTTCTTGATCGTTTTCAATAACATCATTTTCGCGCAAACATTCTTCAAATGAGTCTCTTCCTTCATGTGAAATAACACTACAAATCTTTAACTGTTTCTCTAAAGTCTTTTAAAACGAGTTAATTTTTGACATAAAATCCACACACTTATCCAGCATGCTTCCCTGAAAGCTAGTTTCGACAAAGTGTTTCTCTTTTTAACTATGTCTTTTTCTGCTGAACAGTCATCTATAATAAATAGCGTCTGCGTTCCCTCAAACAATATAAAAAAGCGTTCTAGACATTCACTCATTATTGCTGGATCAACTAAATATATTTCATCATCTGCCAATAAACCTTCTATTAAAATATCTTTTTTCCATTTAAGTGTTGGACAGAAAATCACAATATGATTAAAATTAAAACGATAACTGTTTGTAATAAGTCTAGGACAAATATTGTTTTTCCACAACCAGTCTGCCCACAAATCATTGAACCCAAGAGGGGGTTTTATCATAAAGTTTAACTGCCCATAGTTTTATAACAGAATTTAATCTAAAACCAGTTATTATTTTTATCATACTCTCCATCAAAACTTGTTCAGTAAAAATAAAACCCACGAGCCTAAATGGTAAGATTAATCCAATTCAGTTCTGTAAGATTGTTTCTATTAAGTCAACAGTGATTTTGTTGCTTGTTGTTATGATCTTAATATCCTCACCATTGTGAAGAACGACGACAACAACGTTAAGGCGTTTAACGTCTAAGTTTTGCCAGCGAATATTAATTCCTTTATAAGGTCATCACTAACGCCCACAACCCCATCCTCTCCACATCTTTAAAGACAGAAATTTCAAATAAATATCATTGTGAACGTGTCTCCTATTTTTCTGCTTGGAAAGAACTGAACATTTAGTAGAAGCTTTTTTTTACAACTGATTCTTTTCTGTGAGACAATGTACTGCTTTTTTTCCATATCGGCGTTATTTTCAATATCTTTCCACTATTGTCGTCCGGATAAAGAAACTTACATGTAAAGGGCCAAGAGTTGAATGCTTTCATGAACTTTTTTGAACTGCTAAAATAATGTAAATGGCTTATGAATTCAAATTTTATTTCCCATTCTAAATATGTTCTAAGTGCCATTTGAGGTCAGGTTTTCGAACTATTTTATAGTCATACTGGCCAACATTATTTGCCTCTAATTGCGCAGCTGTAGCTAGTTTTAGGGAATCTTTTTTACTGTCGCTAACCCTTTGCGTTTATTAATCACCATCTTTAGTGGTACACAAACCCATACAAAGTGCTATCTCACCGTTCTGTCAAAGTCCCAACGTAGGGGGGGGGGGGGGGGGGGTGCAAGGTCTTTTAATTCTAAGGTTATACACCTCACAGCGCTAATGTCACGCCGGTTCTTCTGGCCCACGCACATTATTTTTTAGTAGCGTATTAGATTTTCTTTTCCAAACAATGTTGCAGGTTCTCACATTTTACGAACTTTCCCCGTTTTTCTATGATTTTTATCTAAATGATCCGGACACTCCCACAAACAATCTATTAAAAACTGTAAATTAGGGAATTGTATAATTTCTTAATCGCAATATGCAGCTTTCCCTGACGGCCAGAGGTCTTAAAACAGTTGAGGCCTTCATCATATAAGTTTTCATCAGTGCTTAGGCTCATCCAACTGAAACAAAGAGTAATGAATGTAATGCAAAGATTGAGCAACGGAAAGTCAGACTTTCCCCTCAAACGTAGTTTCATCTGGCGAAAACTAAAACTATGAGTTGGTAGATTGCTAGTTGTAAAGCCTACATTTAGCTAGCTCTCCTTTAATCAAAATCGTATTTTTTGCTTCTTCAGTTGAATGTTAATATTGTTGGATTTTTTAGATGTTTGCATTTTTAAGTTTAAGAGGAATGTCTAAGTTAGCTCATTGTCTTCTTTCATTGAGCAAAACCCGTAATAACCATCAGGTATTGTTAACTGTTTAACGTCGTTTGTTCTCCTTCATATTGGTGTAATCCTTATATTCCCCTTGCTTCATTATATATACCATACACTTGTAAATTATTTCTGAGCGCGACCGTTCTAGTTCGCAATTGTTATCAATAGCTTGTTCTAAAAACGAAGGACGGTCTAGAGTTGTTTTAATGTTTTACAACATTTTTTAAACAAATTAAAAATGAGTGCTTTCAAATAAACTTGAATGCTAAATATTCTATGGTGCCGCACTACAATCCTAAAAAAATAGCAACTGATACTCTTTTAGACATTGCTGAGACCCAGACGCCTCTTTCATAAAAAGGTGAGTTACTCCATTGAAGAGCTAACTTAACCCCCCTATTGACAAAAAGAGCACATCCAAAAGCGTGGTTTAGTCATCCGATCAGTTTATCAGAACGACCCGTTAAACTTTCTGTGTCTTGTGCATCAACTTGGTGTGGAGTGTCGTATGCTAATCAGTTAACTCATCCTGATCCATGAGTGAGGTCGTGTACATCTTTCATTTTTTATTACAAAACCTTCAGACGTATTTTGACTGAATGCAAGCGCCCATTACCGAATGACAAATCGTTAATCCATACAGCAACGATAGACTGAAGGCTTTGAAAGGATCTGTAAACGAATTCAAATATTAACCATCCAGACAGACGTTAGACAAAAGTTAGGATCTTGATTCATGGCATAGGCACCTAGGCACCCCTTATTTTTCGGGCAACCGCACAGAAAGTTAATATGTCTTGAAACCCCTTTCAAAATTGTTCAGCCCTGGTCCCATAGAGCAAGAGCATAAAACACAAGGACAACATTTTAATCTTAGACACATCTAAGGGCCTAACTAGAGCGGAATAAAAGAATAAACACTCTATTCGTACTTAACGTTTGTGTTTGCTAGTTTCGCAAGCACAGGCAAGATCGAGCAATAACTGAACTTCTACTTGGCTTTGAAGCACAAAAACAATACTTAGCATTTAGGAGGACGCCATTAATTCTACAGTTGATTTACCTTCCAAGGTATTCAAAGGTACCAACATGATTTTTTACAATACGCAAGATCGAAAGTAGACTTTGCTGTGGCACTAGGTGTATACCTGCTTTCCTACTACCTCAACTCCAGATAGGTACAATAATAAACTATAATAATGAAATTCTTATAGCAGGCAATGAACAGAAGGTTGGGAAAAACGACATAACTTTTCTGAGCCAGAAATATTACAAACAATAAAGAACACCCAAGATTAAGTACATCTAATCCCCCCCCTAATTCCAAACCCCAAAGTCATTGAAGAATCATCAAAGCTCGCGGACTCTGTACGCATGACCAATGAATAATGAAACAGACAAGCGTCCTTGTTCTTGGAATTACCTGGCTAGGATTACTTGGATCTTTATCTTACTAAATAGTAACCAACTAATTACGAGAACTAATCCATAGTGCTCGGCCATAAGCCCACAACTTTGCTTGCAGTAGACAAAAGCCAGCTAATAATAACCCCCTAATATACCAGGATAAAGAGTCTATAGCTTACGGCTATTTTTAAGAAATCCGCAGATGATCAAGCTGTTTCTTTACCCATGATTTATCAGGAGATGGCGGCGGAGGCACTGAACTTATGACCACCCGCCGCCTGTAATAGCCAACACCAATGAACATATTGCTAATCCTAAGGCTGTTATAACCTTGCTAATGTGACTCCTTGCACTCTAAACATCGTTTTATATTCGATTCTTGCTAGCGTGCGTCTTCATATAAAATTTTTTATCGATATTTTCTCTTAATTCTATTCACATGAGTTCGTAATAGGTCACGGTTAGTAGTCGTCACGTCTAGTCTTGCGATCTCTCTTGTTCAAGATCTTTTAGTCTTTGGGTTATTCTTTCTTTGAATATCAGCCCCCCTTTTAAAGTTGGCGTCAACAGCCTCAACGAGTTTTTCTTTTTCCTCTTTTTTATATGCCCCTCTAGTTCACCTAGTTTTTTGGCTAACATTGTTTTGATTAATTCGCCTCTGGAATGGTTCTTAAAGTACGATCAGGGCTAATAATTCTCGCATAGGCAATGGGGAATCCATAATTTGTTTTAAAAACGCTGTTTCTTCTCTGAAAAACTGGTTTCTGGCGTTCTAATTGTATTATTATTCCCTGCTGAATGATTTAATTCTTTAAGTTCCCATGTTTTGCATTTGGTTTATCTGTCGGGAGTTCCTTGTAGTGTGTCGGGAAGTATTAAGCACAGCCTCCGCCCTTAATTTCGACTAGAGCAATGCCCAAGGCGATTTGATCTTTCACACTGAGTCCTATTTCTATTGAACCCACAGCTAAAAACTTTAGGATGGGCGGGTTTAGGTTTTGTAAAGCCGAACATTGCCCTTGATCGTTTTTTTTACAGACAAAACCATCTTCTAATATCAAAAATCAATTGGGTTCTATAAATTCGTGAGGTTCTTGGCCTAAACCATTTGTAAAATGCTTCGACCGTACTTGCCTGTTTATTCACTCTGGCAATGAGAGCGTTGAGCGATGCTGTGTCAATGGGATCATTTCACTCATGTCGACTCCACGAACAAAAACATCAGAATCTTCTCGCGCCTTACACTTCCTGACATTTTTTAAATAATTAACTTTTTATTTTGCTTCATAAAAATGCCACAACAAGCACAAGGCTCGATTCTGACCCGCATAGAAAACAGAAAGAGTCCCCCATGGCGTGAAGGGAAATAAGCGGAATTATTACTGTTCCAAATAATTCCATCTACTATTGATGCAGATCAAATTCTTACTGTCAAATTATCCAGAACCTAGGGAGGGAGCGATAAGTGATTTGTGTCCGCTCCTGCGCGTCTTATCCTTTCAAACATTGCGCTCGATTTCAACAACAGACCCCAAACAGGACAGTTGGTACAGAATTGGGACCGGGCAATCGTTAGAAAATTTTCTATAAAACTTGCAGAGGGCAAGAAATATTTTCTTTAACACAATGCAGACATATTTTTAACCTAATCTGATCTATGGCT
Source organism: Conus ventricosus (assembly GCA_018398815.1). Classification (NCBI taxonomy): domain Eukaryota; kingdom Metazoa; phylum Mollusca; class Gastropoda; order Neogastropoda; family Conidae; genus Conus; species Conus ventricosus. The sequence goes on along the minus strand of JAFLJL010017774.1, from coordinate 75,454 downwards.
AACCGGAAATGAAAGGGAAGAACTTGCGTTTCAAGGAATCAGCAATGAAGAAGCACTAAAACATAGAATAGGCCGCTGAACTGCCTCAGGTGCTAAAAAGCAGCAACAAGCTTAGCTGTAAGTTATGCGGTATGGTAATCGCTTTCCATTTCCCTTAGTTTTGAGTTGTTAAAAGCGCATGCGCCATACTTCAAGGAGCATTAAAGACCGACTGTCATATGAACTAAACTTTTAACGAATCCAAACGTGTTATTAGATCAACAACAACCGAAGCAAGTACAGCATTTCTGACAATCACGTTAGAGTTTGACTTTGTAGCAACCCTAATTAGCAAGGCTGATTGAACAACAATATCAACAAGATAGCAATCATATTACGAAAGAGTGTTCATCATACAACATATCCTAGAAGCAGGGCAAGACACTATATGGATTTTATTTTTAAGCGTCGCAGCAAGATCGATTAAAGGTATTTTATTTGCTGTGCGAAGATGAAGAACCGTTTCAAAAGAGAAGTGAAAAGTTTTTAATCCAAAATAACGAAATACAATGTTCGATTGGAGGGTAGTCCTAACCAAATCTACCTAGCGGGCTAAACCTTATCAGCATTTGATGAAATAAGAAAACTGTTGGGGGCGGGAGGTGTAGAAGTCAACAGTAGACCTTGGTGTCTAAAGATTTACATCTTCACAATGTTAGGCATGATGATTAGTTACAACAAAATACGGTTATGATTGACCCTAAGGTCAACGAGGATAATCGTTACATGAATGCGGAGAAACTGAGAGAGAACTTATAAACATTCCAAATTGATAAAGAAGAAGAACGATAAACCGCTTAATGTACATTGGGGGGGTGTATAGTGATGCGCAGCTGAATATGAAGCTAACAGATTAGAAACTGTAGTATACTAATATTTTTTTCATTTTATAAAAGCATGTCTGTTTCAGTTTATCCAAATGTGCCTACGCGTACAGCGCCGGCCAAAAGAAGAAGATAGCAGGCAATTCGCTGTTATATGAAACCCCTGAAGTAAAAACCTTCAGATTACCAAACATTACACAAATGCAACAAAAACTAGAGCAGGACCTTTCAAAATACAGCAAAACCAAACGAAGGTATTCTGCTGCCTTAATTGCCTGTTACATATGTTAATACGGACTCGACAAAAGCGCTCTATCAGCAGAACGAGTGTTGGTCTCTTAGCAACGGCATAGGAGCACCCGCAGCTTTACCTCTAGGAGGTTTGGTCTTTGGGAGCTTCTTGGCCTGTGGTTCATTAGCTGTAGGTGCCGCCAGCAAAAAAATAAAAACTAAACTCCAAAAGCACACAGCTAAGGTTCAACTAATAACAGCTAAACTTAGCTCGTTTTAAACTGACAATAAATAAAGCGCTAGATGAACTCAAACATCACGGATGAAGAATTTAATCGTTTTACATGCTGAATTTGATTGACAACAAAAGACAAAAGTTTGGATCTATCAAAGAAAGGAGGCGGTGACAAGTTTTTCTCAACAGCCAACCCCGAGCAGATAAAAAAGGAATGCTTATAAAAAGTAAACGAGACTTAAACTCTGTTCTAAACAGCTCACATTAACACCACCAAAAGGTGTTATATACTTTAGTTTATGAGTCCAAGCGCAAAAAGGGAACCGTTGATATTGTTCTGATAAGTATTTTTTTTAAATTTAAATTAAATATTTTGGCTTAGAAAAGAAAGACAAGCATGGCTAAGATATATGAAGGACAAGAAGAATTGTTTTGAGGAATGCTCGAGAGAGAGGCGTTTAACAAGAGCACTGAATGATATTGATTTAGAAGTCAATGACCCAACAAACGTACAGGCCAAGTTTTTTCATGCTAATCTCCAAGTTCCAAGTAAACTATCAATAGACCCACCGTTTAAAGTAATGTAGCTGTTTTAATTGACTATGTAACAATAAACGAAGAAAAATCTAGAAGTCTGTGGGTCTCGACTAGACAACAGACAATTCATTCTTCTCGTAAATGAACTTAACACCCGTTGGGCAACGAACTGCTTACACAGTTTGCCGCTGCCGCGAAGAAGCTAAAATGAGAGGCTTCAGGTTGGTCAGAGGGCCGAAGTCTTAGAGATTAGATTAAAACAGGCTAAGTATAGCACCGATTGTAGGCAAGGCTTACAGTCCCGCTACCTCGAAGTTGGTTTTAAAGAGAGCAGTTTTAAACATAAAGAATTCAACGACAAAATGTTTCATGTGGTGTGAGGGCGTTCTTGCTAGGGCTAGCATCATGTCCGCGACCACGCAGAGAGAGATGACTAACTATCGCAATAACACCAAAGATCTTAACTTCAAAGGAATATCCTTTCCTCGTTAGTTGTAGACCAAATTGATCAGTTTGAAAGAGCAAAACAAACCATAACCGTCAATATCTACACATGGGATGAGGAAACAAATCTACAGCCGATAAAAAGTGTCCAAGAACATCCAACAATTGGCGAGTCCCCCAGACAAAAATCATGTTGACTTACTACTAATGTTTTCAACCAGCGGGGCTGCCTCATTACACATTGATACGAACAATGAGTAAACTAATGCAGCAATACTTCAAAAGATGGGCACAAACAAGAAGTCTGCCAGAAAATGTTTACAAGACTGCCATCTGTGCAAGCCGCGAGTGAACATATAAAACATTGTAAAAGTTCTGTAGACGTAATAACAGAACAAATTACTGACGCCCCCGCCAGGATCTCAAGTTATTTAAAGAACTTGAAAACGGCTGCAACATTGCTCTCAAACAGTAGTTTACGCAGACCTTCGAGTCCTTGTGAGTGGGGTTGTTCCTGTGGTGGGGGCAGGGCCAGCGCCGACAAAAACTTCGAAAAACAGTCTTAATGAGTAATCACAGATTTGTTCATTTGCCTTCATTATTGTTAGTCAGATGGTGCTCATTCAATCAACCCAGAATTACACATAGGCCAATGCGGCCTAGAAGATTTTACAGCGCATGCAGCAAGTCGTAATGATTGTTCTAATAATCTGAATTTATCTGAAATCAAGATGACGCCTGAAGACTCCACCACAGTATGGCCTCAGCCACTCCACTGTTGGATTTGTGGTTTAGGCCTCTCATCAGTACGCAGCGAATCCACTCAGTAAGAGACCATGATCACATAGCGGAAAGTGTCAGGGAGCAGGCTGCACAGTAAATGCAATCTATCCAAACAAAAGTTGATCCTAAGACAATGGAAGCTGCCCATGGCTTCTTTCATAACTTGCGAGTACGACGCTCACTATATTGCAAGCAGTAACCAAACGCCTTTAGGGTAGCATGCAATTGCACTGTCATCAGAAAAGTACATGTGCTTTAATCTAAAAACAATCTTTTTATGACTCTAAGCAGCACTTGATGGGTTCATTAGAGTCACTGCTATGTTCCTTAAAGTCCTGCCCATAACGGAAGAATATTATGACCCGACTCTCGTTAGAAAGGTGTTTTTATCCTTATGAGTACATGAACAGTTGGAAAGGTTTGGACGAAGACACACTTCCTCCTAAAGCGCGTTCTTTTTCTAGTCTTTAGAGAAAGGACATCAGTGACTCTGATACCACATGCTCAGAAGCGTGCAGACGTTAGAGTGTAAACGATGGGAGATCTATCATGATTCATACTTGAAGGCTGAGTATGTTTTTGTTGGCGGACGTCTTTTTGAAAACTATAGAAAGACCAGCATGAAACATTATAGCCTGGACCCGCGCATTACATTTCTGCGCCCGGCTGAGTTAGGGACGCTTTCTTAAAGTTTACAGAATACAGATTGATTTTTTGTCTGACCTACCAATGATTCAGATGATTGAAAACGGATTAGCGTGAGGAATTAGTATGGCGTCACTCATACAGTAAAGCAAACAACAAATACTGGACGATATGATCCAGTAAAAGGTCAAACTATCTCATGTATTAGAACGCAAACAATCTGGTATGGTTGGGCCCAATGGGCGCACTCACTTCCATTACGTAACCTTAAAATGTACACAGGTACGAATAATATTCAAAAGGCTTAAAAGTTGGATGGGCATTTAACGCCTGATCACAGCGTGGATACATTCTAGAAAGTTGATTTAAAATATCCTCATGAAACTGCCATGACCTGCATAATGACTATCCTTAGCAGCAGAAAGTCTAAAGAAGGAGTCCACGAGCGCCGCCTAAACTTGTGCCAAAATTCTTCGATGCAAAAAAAATATGTCTGCCATTACAGACTTCTACAATTTTAGTTAAGACATGGTTTAAAAGTTACCAGCTGTCCATCGAATAATATGCTTTTGACCAAGAACATTTCATGAACATACATCATGAAGAACACTGATCTCAGAACTACATCCGCAGATGCTTCAGAAAAAAGACTTTTTTCAAGCTGATGACCAACAGTTGTTTCGGAAAGACTAGGAGAATCCGCACCGATAAAACGTAAAGATGTCAGATTGGTTACCAAAGAGAAATAAGCAATTAGCTGACTACAAAACCTATTTATCAGACTTCAGAAGATTTCATCGATCAGCTTTTTGGCAAAATGATGAAAAAAAAAAGTCAAATTAGACAAACATGTATGATTATTGTGTTTTACTGTTTAGACTTATCAATCAAAGCATTTGATGTAAGAGTTTCTTTATGACTACTTTAAGCCCTCTGTATCCTGATCCAGAGTACTTTTTACACAGATACAGATAGTTTTGGTTATAGATATTCCTACTGAGACATCTAAAAAGACATGGAAATGGAAGTAGCATAAAGGACATGCAGGAATGTAATGAACACGTCGCTTATCTAAAGACTCGCCTTTACATCAATACTAACAATAAGGTTTGATTTTTTTTATGAAAAGATGAAGGAATGAATTATCAGAAAGGTGATCAAGGGAGTGTGTTGGTTTAAGTCAAAAATGTACAGTATTCGAGCCAGGAGAAAATCATTAAGAAAGCAAAGGGAATATCTCGCAGCGTTGTGGCCAGATACAAACATATCAACATGGACAACTACAAAGAAGGCATGTTTGGCAATAAGACTTTTCCATCATGACAACGTAAAACTGCGATCTAATCTACATGAATCAACACAACGTTTGTAACAAAGAAGTCATTAGATAGAACAAACACAAAACGGGTGTTTGTTAATCCAGAGTTTATCATATGCAATTGGGCACTGGAGAACCGGGAAATTAATTAATAGCGGAACATTTCTGTGGGATGTATCTGCAGTTCTTCTTCACAAAAGACTTTGAGGAGCTGGTTGTTTTGTGTGGTCAGTTTCTCGTAAAAAATACACGGGCGTATTCATCTATACATTCTTAATTATTTCATATGGGTCAACACTGGGGTGCCAAACTGATCTGTTGCCCAGAGCGAGTGTCCGCCTACTGCCTTCCCCTCTCCCCCGTAAATAAAGGTACCTTACTGTTCAACCCAATGGTAATAAGTCTTTTGCCGGATGGAAGAACCTCCTTCAGCAACATTTATTTTTTTTTTCCATTTGATGGCTTTGTACTGGTTTTATGCTTTAAATTCTTCATTATTCCATTGCCGCCAAAACTGAGGAAGCAGTCCTTTCTTACCCATCTGTTTTGCGAGAATTGTCAATCATCACTCTGTGATACTGTAGGAGAAAAGTCCTTTCGGCTAACTGTTGTTAAAGTTTTTCAACTAAACCTGTGATCAATGAACTCCTGGAAATGCCTCTTTTAATGGTAACACAATGTTTTTAAACAATAATTGATTCACTTGCCTTTAAATCTTTTCCATCATCAACATTGAATTCATGCGAGGAAGGGTTAAGGGCCTTCGCTGGTATATCAGCTTGTATGGCACAGCAACAGCAGAAGCACTCTTTTGTGTTAATGGTCTGCAATCTTTGAATCTTGAAAGCCATGTCAATGACTGTGAGTTGCGTACTTAAATCTTTTTCGTCTAATCCTATCAGAGGGTAAATATAGAAGATCCATTTGATGGTGGTCCGTTTGGTAATTGTAATTATGACAAAGTGTGGTTCCTGTATTCGTCCTAGGTGCAGGTTAAACTAAATTTGCCGAAATCGCTTTTTAGATAACCAATCCTTTTCTGATTGTTTCACTAACTCCGGCCGCTTGCTAGCTTTTTGTATTGGCTTGATGCCCTTTCCAATCTCCTTTGGGTGAATAATAGATTTTTGTTCATTTTTTATTCAAAGGCCAATATTAATTGCAACAAAATACACACGTCATCACCAACGACAATAAACCCGATTTCTTGCATCTTTTGTTTTCTGATGTTTGAAAAAAAGTCAACTGAATTTTGGTGGGGGGCAAATGTCTCGATTGGTTTTGCCTGTTACTAGATAATTATTGTTTTTTATTGCTTGAATCAGAAAACATTTTTAATGTGTAAGCAGGCCTGCCTGTTCTTTTCAGTGTGTCATTAATGAATATCTGAACTGCTCAAGGTCTCTGCCTTTTGCATAGGCGTCCTTGTGCAGCCGCTATATGCTCCATAGCTTTTGTTATGTCTTTTTCTCTCACGCGTCATTCCCCAGTTTACTAAATGCGAAAAATTACTTCCGCTAAACGCCAGCGCATTCTACCACAGCAGCGCCGCCTATCAATATTGCGATGAACCATTTTTAATAATGTCTTTTTTTTCTTGACATATTAATTATTGTCTGGAATTAAGGCCGGCAGGACTAAAAATCTTTCGTGCAACCGAGAGCAGCAACGATAGCAATTAGCTTTGCTGAATCTCAAAGTCTAGTTTGCCAATATCTGCTGGTTTAATTCTTAACCGGCTTTTACCAACATTGAGTATCCAACACTTAGACCTCCAATAACACAGAATGGTATACAAGGTTAGCAACATTTTTTCGGTGCTCATTTTTATAAAGATAAAATAATTACACAAAATTATTAAAAAAAACACGAACATGGATGATCTACTACACTACAAGGCGCCTAAACCTTCCCGAACTTAGAGTGACCCAGTGATGGCCAAGTTGTTATGCCCCAAAAGGATAGGTTGTATTCCTTTGCAGCGTGTGGAAAAACCAAAGACAAAAGCAGTTCCTCGGAACAGAATTCTTGCATTGCACAATTTCAACAGATGTCGCCGCAAGACATTTTAAAGTAATCATAACAGGTATGAACTGCAGCTGGGTCTAGCATGGTAAAAAGTGTGGGGCAAACAGTTTCTTAGTTTGTACACTAAACTAGCACGTAGATTTGCTCCCATTGATTCTGGAACAGATCTTACGTATGATTTAACGCAAGATCCAGTTTTAACAAAGTCATTAGAGTCTCTAGGCTGCGATCTATAATAACAGGATTTGGAACATTTTGTCGCCATCGATCAGATTAATCACTTTTAATCATATAGATTTTGTTTTCCCTTCAAAATGAGCGAGCTGGAAATCAGCAAGAATCAGAAAAACACTGAATCAGTGGAGAAAATAACCAAGCCAGAAAATCTGCAAAAACACTGAATCATGGAGACCATTAAAAAATCCTGGGCGTGTTGAAGCAGGAAAAAAATTAGCAAAGGAGTGGAACAGACAAAAAAAAATTAATGTTTAAGAATATAACTCATCATGAAAACATAACACGCCACGCCAGAAACAAGTTGATTCAATGCCCGCTAGAAAAACGCCATGTGAGATACAAGGCACCAAAGTCATCATGGAATATTGAACTAAAACTGATGCCATTTATGGCGCCATTGCTGCTGCTGTTGGGGGCAGTTATTACGTTATAAAATTAAATAACCGCTGGCAACCAGAAACAAATGCAATCAGAAAAATCAGAACAAAAGAATACAGAAAGAGACAACTCACGGCCAAAACCGCCAATAACAAAGCACCAAGCATCATTTTGATCCATTTATAATGAATAATATTTTTAAATTTGGGGGTGTTTTTTAGATCATGCTATTATAAAATTGATGAAGCAATAAATATAGATCCTGGATCTAAAAACGGACATTTCCATAGACCCCCGAATTGTAATCAATGCGGTTGCATCGGATGTAAATACCTTCCTTACGATCGAGCAGAGAACGCTGAGCCAGACATTCCACCCACGATGACGCTTTTTTGAGGCTGTGGAACTATATTAGACCATCTAGCTATTATCAGATAAAAACATAGCTTGTATTTTTTTGATAATTTATAAATTCACTTAATAAGAAACTTGGTTGTACTTACAGATGACTTAATATTCAAGAACTTATCAAGGACTTGATCAAAAACTTATTAAGAACTTAATTAAGAACTTGATCAAGAACTTATTAAAAACTGTGGGGATAACTTGAAATGACATAAGGACAACTTAAGAAGTAACTTTAAAGTAAGAACTTGAGAATAACTTGTTAAAAAACTTAGAAAGGAACTTGAGTGTTGTGCAGCGTGGTGGGGGGTGGGCAGGTGGGGGTGGGGGTTGCCATGCGTGGGGCAGGATACTAAAAACAAACAACCAAACAACAAACACACAATAAACAGTCCAGGGGTGGGGTGGAAGGGACGTGCGTGCTGGGTAAGGCCAAAACACACAAACACCAACAAACAAACAAGAAGTAGAACTATCAGGCTGTGCCCGCGCGCAAACCCTCAATCTAACCCCAATGATCACATAGGGTCGATTGGCTAGTTTGCCGCTGAGCTTTTGCTAGTGCTGGCTGCCTGCCGCGCTTTGTAGTCAGTCGATCCATAGGGTCAGTTGACCTATTTGCCACCGAGGCTTTGCAGTGCTGACGTCATTGGCGGCAAGCATCACATATAGGGTTTTGTTTGGCCTAGTTTGCTGTGCTCCTCTTTTCTCAACCATGCTTTTTTTTGCAACTTGGCTTTTGGCAAGTTACAGCAATTACTGCCTGTAGCCCAAGCTTTTATGGCGGCTCTAAATCGCCAGTAGTTAGTACAATCCGCATTGTATAATTTGGAGGCATTTATAAGAAGATAGTGCTGGCCCCCACACTACCTCTCTCACAATACTGGTAGAATGTACTAAGGTCTGCCTAAAAAAAACCCTATCAATTTTTTGCCAGAACCCCCGAAAATCGCCATCCAGTTGCATAAGTTTAATAATGGTTTGGCGTTTGCTACACAGTTCATTTATCCTGATTCCTAGCTTGTGGAATTTAGGATAGTTATAAAACCACCACAGAAATTGAAATGAGTTTCCTAGCAATACGAATCAGACATTTCCACACTGCGTCTAAGCAATAAACGCCATGTTTGATGCGTTTTTTGTTTTTTTAAACATACTTGGGCTGTCTAAGCCAACGCCCCAATATCAACGCGTGAGTGGATGTATTTTGCTTTGGCCGCTTTCAACAATGCAGCGCCATTTATTAAATAAGGAACCATCTCATCGATGTCAAGACACAAATTTGAAACTGCTATATTTTTGATCAGCAATATGCCTTCACGTTTTCATTTCCTTAGAACCAACAAACCTTTAAATAGTCGTCAATTTCCAAAGCATCGGTTCACTTTTTCTTTTTCTGTTCCATCTAGAAAGCCATACTTTTCTTTTCGTTTCGGCGGCAACGAACATGCTTCACCTCGTTTCTTTTTCACAAATACACTGACATTAAAGTATGGTAAAACTTGTGGTTGTTCACATGGCAAGAGCCTGCTCTTCAGTGAAACGGGTAGCCATTTTTTAGAATAAGACACCAAGCACAGTACACAGCGAAGTAAAAGCGTCCTTGCAAGTCCGGAAGTCAGTAGAAGAATGATGAAACCGGTGTTAGAAACTGGTCATGTGAGCGCTTTAACAGCGCCCTCAGGCGGCAGAGAAAAGCTGATGTAATATATTGCAATGCGCAAGCCCGGCGTGAGGGAGTGGGGTGAGGGGAGGAGCGGGGCAGCAGTATTGATTTTTTAGCCTCTCAGTTTGTCGGCAGGTGTGAGGCGCGCGGCGCGCGCGGTGTATGAGTGTCTGTCTGTGCCCATGTGTGGTGTGTGTGTGTGTGTGTGTGTGTGTGTGTGTGTGTGTGTGTCTGTGTTTGTGAGTGGGTGCATTTTTGTGTGTTTGTGCATGTGTGTGTGTAGTTGAAGTCTTACTTGTCAGAGAACGTAGATATTACCAATCCTGGGTTACTTTCGCCGAACTGGGTGAGGGCGGAAGTGGCCCAGGATTGGTATATCTACGTTCTCTCCCCTCCTTCTCTCTCTCTCTCTCTCTCTCTCTCTCTCTCTCTCTCTCTCTCTCTCTCTCTCTCTCTCTCTCTCTCTCTCTCTCTCTCAAGGGTGCGTCAATTCATGGAGATGTCCATTCACACTGGACTCAGCCAGCACCGGCCACATCCGTCAGCACACTGCTTTGTCTCGCGCGTGCACACACACACACACACAACACACACACACACACACACACACACACAACACACACACACACACACATATATACAAACACATACAAAAATAAACACGCGTGCACAAGCTCTCACGCACGCACACGCATGTTCACACACAAACATACACACTCACGCATGAATGCATGCACGCACTCACACACACATATACACACATAAATGCGTGCACGTATGCGCGTGAGCACAAACACACCCATAATTACAAACACATATGCACCCTCATGTACGTGCACATTACCGCCCCCCCCCCCCCCCCCCCCCCCCCCCCCCCCCCCCCACCCCCACACACACACAATACAAAATGCAAACACACGCACGTACACACACAAATACACACACACACACGCACGCACGTTCACACACACACAAATGGACGCGCGCGTATACGCACACACACATCCTGGGAGCCACGCATACACGCAGAGCGCGCAAGCACAAATACAAGCACGTACATAAAAACACTCACGCGCGTGCGCGCGCTCAAAAAAAAAAACACACACACACACACAATGGGCGCGCGTATGTATATGCACACACATATGCACACATGCATACAAACGCACACACACACACACACACACACACACACACACACACACACACACACACACACACACACACACACACATGTGCGCGCGCGTGAACACACACACATTATTTCTTTACCTTGTCTACAACTATTTAAATGAAAATGACAGAGAGAGAGAGAGAGAGAGAGAGAGAGAGAGAGCGAGAGTATGTGTGCATGTGTGTGGTTGGGTGAATGCGCGTCCCTTCCCACATCCGAATGCAAATTGTTGAATATATAAAGGATTATGAGTACTGATCACAACAGCTGTAGGAAAATGACTCTCTCTCTCTCTCACTCTCTCTCTCTTCTTTATTGACCAGAGCTGGGTAGAAAAAAAGCATGTACAATTTGCTTATCACAATACTCTAGTAAAATAAAATTTTGTCCGTTCACTCGTTCGTTCTCTCTCTTTCTCCCTCACTCTCCTTCTCCCCCTCCCCCCCTCCCCCACTCTCTCTGTGTGTCTATCTCTATATCTCTCTCACATTCTGTCTCATTCTACCTCTAATTCTCCCCCTCTCTCTTTCTCCCCTCTCCAGCCCCTCCTTCTCTCTCTCTCTCTCTCTCTCTCTCTCTCTCTCTCTCTCTCTCTCTCTCTCTCTCTCTCTCAGTCTCTCTCTCTCTCCTAGGGTGCGTCAATTCATGGAGATGTCCATTCACACTGGACTCAGCCAGCACCGGCCACCATCCGTCAGCACACTGCTTTGTCTCGCGCGCGAACACACACACACACACACACACACACACACACACACACACACACACACACACACACACACACACACATACAGACACAAACAAAACTCACACACTTGCGCACGCTCGCACTCACGCAAGCAAACCCATTCTTGCACGTTCACACACACACACACACACACACACACACACACACACACACACACACACACACACCTCACCACACACACACACACACACACACACACACACACACACACACACACTCACACAGGCTCGCACGCACGCTCGCAGACAGACAGACAGACACACGCACACAAACACGCGCGCGCGCACGCATGTATACAATGGACACACACACACACACACACACACACCACACACACACACACACACACACACAAACACATATACGCGCGTGCGAGCGCGCACGCGCCCACATACATACACACATACACACACACGCACATTCGCGCGCACGCACACACGTACGTGGCACTTTAAGTGTGGGACCTGCCACACAATTCAGGTGTGGGAACAACGTGGCACTTCAGCTATGGGGGATAACGTACCACTGCATGTGTGGAGACAACGTACCACTGCAAGTGTGGAGACAACGTACCACTGCAAGTGTGGGGACAACGTACCACTGCAAGTGTGGGGACAACGTACCACTGCATGTGTGGGGCAACGTACCACTGCATGTGTGGGGACAACGTACTACTGCATGTGTGGGGACAACGTACCACTGCAAGTGTGGGGACAACGCACCACTGCAGGTGTGGGGACAACGTACCACTGCAGGTGTGGGGACAACGTACCACTGCAGGTGTGGGGACAACGGACCACTGCAAGTGTGGGGACAACGTACCACTGCACGTGTGGGCACAACGTACCACTGCAGGTGTGGGGACAACGTACCACTGCAGGTGTAGGGACAACGTACCACTGCAGGTGTGCGGACAACGTACCACTGCAAGTGTGTGGACAACGTACCACTGAATGTGTGGGGACAACGTACCACTGCATGTGTGGGGACAACATAGCACTGCAATTGTGGGGACAACGTGCAACTGCAAGTGTGGGGACAACGTACCACTGCAAATGTGGGTGTCACGAGTTTGTCACGAGGCCTACGACGATTGACCCATCTAGGGTGGTGGAATTGTTCATTTGGTTATTGTCGTCGTTGTTGTCGTATATCCGTCCCTTAATGTGGCTTGTGGTGTGGTTGCACCTTTGGTGTAGTTCAGCTCAGGTTAGGTTTACTTTCTCTCTCTCTCTCTCTAATTCCACTGCCCGTGCAATTCATCCTGCAGGTTCACGGGGGGCTGGTATCTTTTTCTTGTACTGGCTGTCTCTATCGGCCTCTCACCTGTCTTTTTACCTGTCGCACGTGCTTCATTTCTTTTAGCTTGAGGTATGCTCACTCTGTGACGTAGCGTGGCATGTTGGCCGCCATCGCTTAGGCAGGTTTTCTCTTCACTCGAGCGGAAGATGTCTCTGGGAGCGCCTGCTCCGGTCCTGGTTCTTCACCTTTTCGTCGAAGGTACAGTCGGTACCTTCATTTCCTACAGTCGGCCTGTAGGGGAGAGACATCACTTCATCTTTTTTCCGCATCTGCGCTGCTGTCCTCTCGACTGGACAGAGGGCAGAGAGAGTCGTTTGACCCGCCTCTTCTGGGTCACCCACGGGTAGCTGGTAAGCATCAGTTTCGTGGTTCGTTTGTTGTTGTTTTTTTGTTGTTAGCCGGCTTATTCTTCTCTGTTGCGCAATTTTCTTTTGTTTTCAAAATTGTAAAAGAAATATTGTTTGAGACCTTTTCTCTGGTTAATTCAATCCTTAACCTGGCCATTCTAAATTATATCCAAAATTCTTTCTCCTGTTTATGCATCTGGTGATGCGGTAGTCGGTGGGGATGGGAGAGAACCTGGTGATTCAGGGTTGGTACTTGCTTGGTCTCGCTCGTCCGCCCCTGTCACATTCGCCGGACTCTATTCTTCGGCCACCGTCTGTTTGTGTGTGCAAGGAGAACGAGTTTTATGTTCGCGAGCGTGCGTACGCATGATTTGTCGTTTGGATGCGTGGTTGGAGATTTGTGTTATTTTGAAATGTGGCTATAAAATGTGATAATTATGCCATTGAATTATTATTTACAAATGTGGTGGCAGTTATAAAGCGATGGTTGCTGTGTTGGTTTATTTCCTAAGAAAGGAAAATGTTAAACGTGAGTGAGAGAAGGATGAAGATAATTCACATTTGTTTTATAGCCTGTTAATTTAATGCAGTCTCTTACCTGCTTCGTGTGAGAAGACTTTAACGAACATTCCTGATTTGGTTGGTTTGCTGGGTTATGCTCAGGTTTGTGTTGAGCTGGTGTCGTTGGTGTATTTAGTAGACCTCCCCTCGCCCATCATGCGAGTGGCTGTTAGGATTTAACAGCATGGGTCAGACTGTACTGACTGCGGGGTTCCAGTGGCCTTCCCTCCCTTTCTTCTTTCCTCCCAGCTACCTTTTCCCTCCTCCTGGGGGCTTCACCCGGAGCTTGGACTGGTTGGTGCCACGCACTGGTTGGGGCCACGCACTGGTTGGTGCCACGCATTGGTTGAGACCGCGCACTGGTTGGTGCCACGCACTGGTTGGGGCCACGCACTGGTTGGGACCGCGCACTGGTTGGTGCCACGCACTGGTTGGGGCCATGCACTGGTTGGGACCGCGCACTGGTTGGTGTCACGCACTGGTTGGGACCCCGCACTGGTTGAGGCCACGTACTGGTGGAAAAGCCCGTGGACTTGACTGGCCGGTCCTGATCCCCGTCCAGGACCTCCAGCAACAACGCCACGTCCCCCCCGGGACGCGCTCTCCACCGTCTGTTTGTGTGTGTCAAGGGTGTCGGCCTTGAACGACTCTCTTCAAGAACCGACCCGGTTTGGAGCACCTAGTGCGACAGGGTGCTCCCAGTAGACTTGGGAGAGGCAGGTGTGTGGAAAGGGGATGGGTGCTGGAAATGTTTATTTAGAATTGCGTATATGTCATATGTGTTGAAATGCTTGATTGTGATTGTGCATGTTGTGTGTGTTGGAATGCTTGATTGTGATTGTGCATGGTGCGTGTGTTGAAATATTTATTTGCGTTTGTGTGTGTTGATGTGAATAAATGGGGTGTTGTATCGTAATCTTTCTTGTGTGGGCTCTTGCGAGGCGTGTGAGGTCAGTCATTCCCTTCACTCCCATCTAGACCGATCCTGTCAGGGCAGACCTCCAGGGGTCGGTCGTGACAATTGTGGGGGCTCGTCCGGGATGTGAAGGGCTCTGACTGTCTCTCTCGTTTCGCGGAGTACCTGTCCAGTTCTGTCTGTTTTGTATACGTTTAGTTAGTTTGTCGTGTTTGTTTGTGGGGGGGTTGGCTGGGTGACTCTAGCGTGTAGGGAGTCTTTTGGTGGCCTGAAGGAACATCCGGTGTGACTGGGGAGTCGAGGTGAGACCAGGGGGAGTCGACCGCGTCCAGACCTCCTTCCGCCGGGTGCCTCACGCAGATTCGGCCGTAAGACTTTCCTTTCTGTTGCCACTCAGTCTGTCATTCCTGTTTTGTAGTTAACCAGGTTTTTTTTTTTACCGGGTGGTTATTGAGTACAGGTGGGTGTATCGGACGTTAGTGTCACTTTTTCCTCTCTCCAGATTCCGTCTGCCATTTTGTTTTTTTTTCCGGTGAGCCCCACCGCACTGTTGCTCGTGCTGTGGAGCGCGGTGTTGCCAGAGTGGGAGCAGCCGGACATTTTTTTTTTTTTTTTTTTTTTTTTTTTTCGGTGAGCCACAGCTCGTGCTGTGGAGCGCGGTGTTGCCAGAGTGGGAGCAGCCGGAACACATCCGCACACACACACACACACATCCCTAAAATATTTGTTTCTTTTTAGTGGAATTGTCTTTCCCCTGTATTTGAGAACCATAGGATATTGTTGTCATGGCAACGTCCGGTGTTGGTGGTTATGGCGACGCGTGCGTCAAAGAAGAAGGGTCTTCAGGAGGTAGTCCCTACTATTAGTACCAGTACTGCGACTACAGTGACTTTATACTTATTCCAGCGCTGTAGCCGATAGTCCCGCGAGTACTTTCACTACCTCTTCGCTAGGGGATCTTCCTGTTGAGACCCCGACTGGCACTTCCGCTCGGAAGCGTCAAAGTATAGCGAAGCAACTGTGGGTTTCTGTTGGGTCGCAGAGACCGAAACCTTCTCCTCTCCATGCTTCCCCTCGTAAGGAGTATGCCCCGGGGGACTTTCCTCATGGGAAAGTCGAGACCCAAGGGACGGGTCAAACGGGTCATCCTCCCATGTCGGGAGTGGTGAATCCTGCCCAGGACATCGCCTCCGTCCTTATGTTTCTGGAGCGGCAGCATAGTGAAGAGGCTGCTAGGCAGGAAGCCCTTCGTAGGGAAGAGGCAACACAGCGCAGGGAAGAGGCTTCCAGGCAGGAAGCTCTCCGTAGGGAAGAGCGCAGAGAAGAGGCAGCTCTGCGCAGAGAGGAGACTGACAGACAGGAAATTCTGCGTAGGGAAGAGGCTATGCTGCGCAGAGAGGAGGCTGCTAGACAAGAGGCCCTTCGTAAGGAAGAGGCTGCTAGACAGGAGGCTCAGCGTAGGGAAGAGGCTGCCCTCCGTAGGGAAGAACTAGACAGGATGGAGGCTCTGCGTAGGGAGGAGATGGAACAACTTCTTTCGCGGGCTCCCGCATCTGTAAATCAGGGGGTTAGTCAACAGGCAACTGATAGAGTTAGAGGCCCAAAGTTAAAGCTTCCAGAGTTCAGACCTAGTGAGGACATAGATATGTTCTTAGAGCATTTTGACAAGGTAGCTACTTCATACCAATTGTCTGAGGAGCAAAAGGCTATGCACCTTTTTTCTGGGTTGTCGGGTACTGCAAGGGAGTGTGTGCTCACTCTAAATGAAGGCGCGTCTTATGCAGACATGCAGTTGGCTCTGCGTAAGCGTTTCCACCTTACCCCAGAGACGTACAGGAGGAAGTTCAGGTCCATGAAGAAGAATAACGATGAGACCTTCGTGCAGTTTGGAGATAGGCTGCGCAAAACGCTAGGGTACTGGCGTCAGTTGGCTAAGCTAGAGCTTGAGGATCTGATTCTCATCGAACAGCTGACCAACACTGTGTCCCCAGAGTTGAGGATCCGTATAGGCGAGACAGCACCTCAGGATTTCGCGGCTGCGATTCATACCGCTGAGGTGTTTGCTGAAGCCCGTAGAGCGTATGGGCACCGCCCAGATACGGACAGGAAGACCCCCACAGGATTTAGTGGCAATAAGGCGCCGACGACTGCTAGCGGGTTGAACAAGGCAGGCAGTTCATCGGGGATTTCAGCACCCCGGTTCTGTTTTCTTTGTGGTCGTCCCGGCCACATTAGGAAAGATTGCCCTAAAGCCGCCGGTAGTTATGGGGCTAGTCCTTCCCAGCGTCCTCGTGCCTCGGCTAACGTGGGGTCCATCCCAGCTTCTGGTGGTACAGAGTGCCCGGTGTTTCTTTCTGTTGTTGGATCTTCCTTGGTCGACACCATCAGGGATTCGGGAGCATCAACGCTCTTTGTTGATAAGGATTTGGTTTCCCCTGAGGCCCGGCGGGGCGCCAGTTACGATGTGTGCGGGTTGGAGGTTGGTTTTACCTCCACCCGTCCTTCTGTACTCATTTCTATCTCCACCCCCTACTTCTGTGGCGAAGTATGGGCCATCGCGGTGGAGCGACCTCTGTATTCCCTTCTCATAGGGAATACTATCACCTTTGCGGACGGACGCAGTCAGTCCGTGTCTACGGATCTGCCCGTACAGGCGTGTGTGGGAGTTACCCCGCGCCGCCAAAGCTAAGAAGCAGGAGCAGGAATTGCGTCCCGTTCTACAGCCGATCTCTGACGAGGTTCTGGCCAGGGTCGACCCTGCTACCATGGTCAGCCTTCAGGCCAGGGACTTGGATGTCCAACGCCTGCGGCAACTGGTGGATCGTCCCGCTCAGTCTGCCCGACATGCCAAGGTGAGCTTCAAGCTCCACAAGGGGATCCTCTTTAGGGTTTTCACTCGGGCAGATCGGGTAGCCAAGCAACTAGTTGTTCCCCAAAGCTTGAGAGAATCTGTTCTCTGGCAGGCCCATGATTCACCTATGGCAGGTCATATGGGCTCAAAGCGGACTCTCGAGCGAGTAAGACAAGACTTCTTTTGGCCAGGGATGAACTCACAGGTTAGGCAGCACTGGCGCAGTTGCGATGTCTGCCAACGGACAACGCCTAGGGGTCGCTTGAAGCGTGTTCCCCTAGGGTCAGTGCCACGGTTTGGGGAGCCATTCAGCAAGGTTGGGGTCGACCTGGTGGGACCCATTAATCCACCATCCAATCGCGGTCACCGCTACATTTCGGTAGCGGTAGACTATGCGACTCGATGCCCAGAGGCTGCCCGCTTAGGACTATCGATACCCCTACTATTGCTGAGGCTCTCCAGCAGATTTGGACACGCACTGGCGTGCCCAAGAAGAAGTACGGCCGGAAGTTTGTACTGGAGAGCGATCATCATCCTCTCCAGTGCCTGGACCGGATCCGGCCAGTCAGTCGTCGACTCATGAGTTAGGCAGTGGAACTGCAGAGTCATTTCCGTCATATCAAGGGTTCCAGTAATACGGATGCTGACTATCTTAGCCGAGCTCCGTAGTCAGCACATTGGAAAATCAGTCAGAGGGACACTTCCCTTCAACCAGGGTTATATTCCCTTTTTGTTTCTGTATCAGGTGTAGTGATAGTTTTCACTTCAGTGATGTTAACGATAGTGAATCACCAATGGTTCGGATTGTTACTTTCATTGTTGGAAGGTTTGCATAGTTGTTTGATAAATGTAGTATTATGTATTTCCCTGTGTAATTCTATCGTGGAATGTTTGTATTGGATTTATCGTACTCTGTCGATCACAGAGGGTTGGGTTCGGTCCCATGGTTGTGAATTTGCACATGCGTCGAGGTTCAAAGGAGCACTGTATCTCAGAGAAACAGATGCTTTTAGAAGGGGGGTTTGTCACGAGTTTGTCACGAGGCCTACGACGATTGACCCATCTAGGGTGGTGGAATTGTTCATTTGGTTATTGTCGTCGTTGTTGTCGTATATCCGTCCCTTAATGTGGCTTGTGGTGTGGTTGCACCTTTGGTGTAGTTCAGCTCAGGTTAGGTTTACTTTCTCTCTCTCTCTCTCTCTAATTCCACTGCCCGTGCAATTCATCCTGCAGGTTCACGGGGGGCTGGTATCTTTTTCTTGTACTGGCTGTCTCTATCGGCCTCTCACCTGTCTTTTTACCTGTCGCACGTGCTTCATTTCTTTTAGCTTGAGGTATGCTCACTCTGTGACGTAGCGTGGCATGTTGGCCGCCATCGCTTAGGCAGGTTTTCTCTTCACTCGAGCGGAAGATGTCTCTGGGAGCGCCTGCTCCGGTCCTGGTTCTTCACCTTTTCGTCGAAGGTACAGTCGGTACCTTCATTTCCTACAGTCGGCCTGTAGGGGAGAGACATCACTTCATCTTTTTTCCGCATCTGCGCTGCTGTCCTCTCGACTGGACAGAGGGCAGAGAGAGTCGTTTGACCCGCCTCTTCTGGGTCACCCACGGGTAGCTGGTAAGCATCAGTTTCGTGGTTCGTTTGTTGTTGTTTTTTTTTGTTGTTAGCCGGCTTATTCTTCTCTGTTGCGCAATTTTCTTTTGTTTTCAAAATTGTAAAAGAAATATTGTTTGAGACCTTTTCTCTGGTTAATTCAATCCTTAACCTGGCCATTCTAAATTATATCCAAAATTCTTTCTCCTGTTTATGCATCTGGTGATGCGGTAGTCGGTGGGGATGGGAGAGAACCTGGTGATTCAGGGTTGGTACTTGCTTGGTCTCGCTCGTCCGCCCCTGTCACATTCGCCGGACTCTTATTCTTCGGCCACCGTCTGTTTGTGTGTGCAAGGAGAACGAGTTTTATGTTCGCGAGCGTGCGTACGCATGATTTGTCGTTTGGATGCGTGTTTGGAGATTTGTGTTATTTTGAAATGTGGCTATAAAATGTGATAATTATGCCATTGAATTATTATTTACAAATGTGGTGGCAGTTATAAAGCGATGGTTGCTGTGTTGGTTTATTTCCTAAGAAGGAAAATGTTAAACGTGAGTGAGAGAGGGATGAAGATAATTCACATTTGTTTTATAGCCTGTTAATTTAATGCAGTCTCTTACCTGCTTCGTGTGAGAAGACTTTAACGAACATTCCTGATTTGGTTGGTTTGCTGGGTTATGCTCAGGTTTGTGTTGAGCTGGTGTCGTTGGTGTATTTAGTAGACCTCCCCTCGCCCATCATGCGAGTGGCTGTTAGGATTTAACAGCATGGGTCAGACTGTACTGACTGCGGGGTTCCAGTGCCCTTCCCTCCCTTTCTTCTTTCCTCCCAGCTACCTTTTCCCTCCTCCTGGGGGCTTCACCCGGAGCTTGGACTGGTTGGTGCCACGCACTGGTTGGGGCCACGCACTGGTTGGTGCCACGCACTGGTTGAGACCGCGCACTGGTTGGTGCCACGCACTGGTTGGGGCCACGCACTGGTTGGGACCGCGCACTGGTTGGTGCCACGCACTGGTTGGGGCCACGCACTGGTTGGGACCGCGCACTGGTTGGTGTCACGCACTGGTTGGGACCCCGCACTGGTTGAGGCCACGTACTGGTGGAAAAGCCCGTGGACTTGACTGGCCGGTCCTGATCCCCGTCCAGGACCTCCAGCAACAACGCCACGTCCCCCCCGGGACGCGCTCTCCACCGTCTGTTTGTGTGTGTCAAGGGTGTCGGCCTTGAACGACTCTCTTCAAGAACCGACCCGGTTTGGAGCACCTAGTGCGACAGGGTGCTCCCAGTAGACTTGGGAGAGGCAGGGGTGTGGAAAGGGGATGGGTGCTGGAAATGTTTATTTAGAATTGCGTATATGTCATATGTGTTGAAATGCTTGATTGTGATTGTGCATGTTGTGTGTGTTGGAATGCTTGATTGTGATTGTGCATGGTGCGTGTGTTGAAATATTTATTTGCGTTTGTGTGTGTTGATGTGAATAAATGGGGTGTTGTATCGTAATCTTTCTTGTGTGGGCTCTTGCGAGGCGTGTGAGGTCAGTCATTCCCTTCACTCCCATCTAGACCGATCCTGTCAGGGCAGACCTCCAGGGGTCGGTCGTGACAGTGGGGACAACGTACCACTGCACGTGTGGGCACAACGTACCACTGCAGGTGTGGGGACAACGTACCACTGCAGGTGTGGAGACAACGTACCACTGAAGGTGTAGGGACAACGTACCACTGCAGGTGTCCGGACAACGTACCACTGCAGGTGTGGGGACAACGTACCACTGCAAGTGTGGGGACAACGTACCACTGCAGGTGTGGGAACAACATAGCACTGCAAGTGTGGGGACAACGTAGCACTGCAAGTGTGGGGGACAACGTACCACTGCAAGTGTGGGGACAACGTAGCACTGCAGGTGTGGGGACAACGTACCACTGCAAGTGTGGGGACAACGTACCACTGCAGGTGTGAGGACAACGTACCACTGCAGGTGTGCGGACAACGTACCACTGCAGGTGTGGGGACAACGTACCACTGCAGGTGTGGGGACAACGTAGCACTGCAAGTGTGAGGACAACGTAGCACTGCAAGTGTGGGGACAACGTACCACTGTAAGTGTTGAAACAACGTACCACTGCAAGTGTGGGGATAACGTACCACTGCAGATGTGGGGACAACGCAGCACTGAAAGTGTGGGGACAACGTACCACTGCACGTGTGAGGACAAAGTACCACTGCAGGTGTAGGGACAACGTACCACTGCACGTGTGGGCACAACGTACCACTGCAGGTGTGGGGACAACGTACCACTGCAAGTGTGGGGACAACGTAGCACTGCAAGTGTGGGGACAACGTACCACTGCAAGTGTGGAGATAACGTACCACTGCATGTGTGGGGACAACGTACCACTGCATGTGTGGAGATAACGTACCACTGCAAGTGTGGGGACAACGTACCACCGCATGTGTAAGGACAACGTACCACTGCGAGTGTGGGGACAACTTAGCACTGCAAGTGTGGGGACAATGTACCAATGCGAGTGTGAGCACAACGTACCACTGCAATGTGGGCACAACGTACCACTGCGAGTGTGAGGACAACGTACCACTGCAATGTGGGCACAACGTACCACTGCAAGTGTGGGGACAGGGTACCACTGCAAGTGTGGGGACTACATACCACTGCAAGTGCGGGGACAACGTACCACTGCAAGTGTGGGGACAGCGTACCACTACAAGTGTGGGGACAATGTACTACTACGAGTGTGGGGACAACGTACCACTGCAAGTGTGGGGACAGGGTACCACTGCAATGTGGGCACAGCGTACCACTGCAAGTGTGGGGACAGGGTACCACTGCAATGTGGGCCGGCACAACGTACCACTGCAATGTGGGCACAACGTACCACTGCAATGTGGGCACAACGTACTACTGCAAGTGTGGGGACAGGGTACCACTGCAATGTGGGGACAACGTACCACTACAATGTGGGCACAACGTACCACTGCAAGTGTGGGGACAGGGTACCACTGCGAGTGTGGGCACAACGTACCACTGCAAGTGTGGGGACAGGGTACCACTGCAATGTGGGCACAACGTACCACTGCAATGTGGGCACAACGTACCACTGCAAGTGTGGGGACAGGGTACCACTGCGAGTGTGGGGACAACGTACCGCTGCGAGTGTGGGGACAACGTGCCACTGCGAGTGTGGGACAACGTAAAACTGCAATGTGGGCACAACGTACCACTGCAATGTGGGCACAACGTACCACTGCAAGTGTGGGGACAGGGTACCACTGCAATGTGGGCACAACGTACCACTGCAATGTGGACACAACGTACCACTGCAAGTGTGGGGACAGGGTACCACTGCGAGTGTGGGGACAACGTACCGCTGCGAGTGTGGGGACAACGTGCCACTGCGAGTGTGGGGACAACGTAAAACTGCAATGTGGGCACAACGTACCACTGCGAGTGTGGGGACAACGTACCACTGCAGGTGTGGGCACAATGTACCACTGCGAGTGTGGGGACAACGTACCACTGCAGGTGTGGGGACAACGTACAACTGCGAGTGTGGGGACAACGCACCACTGCAGGTGTGGGGACAACGTACCACTGCGAGTGTGGTGACAACGTACCACTGCACGTGTGGGCACAACGTACCACTGTACGTGTGGGCACAACGTACCACTGCACGTGTGGGCACAACGTACCACTGCAAGTGTGGGGACAACGTACCACTGCAAGTGTGGGGACAACGTACCACTGCAAGTGTGGAGACAACGTACCACTGCAAGTGTGGAGACAACGTACCACTGCAAGTGTGGGGACAACGTACCACTGCAAGCGTGTGGACAACGTACCACTGCAAGTGTGGGGACAATCTACTACTGCAAGTGTAGGGACAGTGTACCGCTGCAATTTGGGAACAACGTACCACAGTGTGGGGACAACGTACCACTGCACGTGTGGGGACAATCTACTACTGCAAGTGTGGGGACAGGGTACCACTGCAAGTGTGGGGACAACGTACCCCTGCAAGTGTGGGGACAATCTACCACTGCAAGTGTAGGGACAGTGTACCGCTGCAATGTGGGGACAACGTACCACAGTATGGGGACAATGTACCAGTGCAAGTTTAGGGACAATGTACCACTGCAATGTGGGGACAACGTACCAGTGTGGGGACAACGTGCCACTGTAGGTGTGGGGACAACATGGCACTGTGGGTGTGGGGACAACATGGCACTGTGGGTGTGGGGACAACAAGGCACTGTGGGTGTAGGGATAACATGGCACTGTAGGTGTGGGACAAACATGGCACTGTGGGTGTGGGGACAACATGGCACTGTGGGTGTTGGGACAACATGGCACTGTAGGTGTGGGGACAACATGGCACTGTGGGTGTGGGGACAACATGGCACTGTGGGTGTGGGACAACATGGCACTGTAGGTGTGGGGGACAACATGGCACTGTGGGTGTGGGGACAACATGGCACTGTAGGTGTGGGGACAACATGGCACTGTAGGTGTGGGGACAACATGGCACTGTGGGTGTGGGATAACATGGCACTGTAGGTGTGGGGACAACATGGCACTGTAGGTGTGGGGACAACATGGCACTGTGGATGTGGGGACAACATGGCACTGTAGGTGTGGGGACAACATGGCACTGTGGGTGTGGGGACAACATGGCACTGTGGGTGTTGGGACAACATGGCACTGTAGGTGTGGGGACAACATGGCACTGTGGGTGTGGGGACAACATGGCACTGTAAGTGTGGGGACAACATGGCACTGTAGGTGTGGGGACAACATGGCACTGTAGGTGTGGGGAGAACATGGCACTGTGGGTGTGGGGACAACATGGCACTGTGGGTGTTGGGACAACATGGCACTGTAGGTGTGGGGACAAAATGGCACTGTGGGTGTGGGACAACATGGCAATGTGGGTGTGGGGACAACATGGCACTGTAGGTGTGGGAACAACATGGCACTGTGGGTGTGGGGACAACATGGCAATGTGGGTGTTGGGACAACATGGCACTGTAGGTGTGGGGACAACATGGCACTGTAGGTGTGGGGACAATATGGCACTGTAGGTGTGGGGACAATATGGCACTGTAGGTGTGGGGACAACATGGCACTGTGGGTGTGGGATAACATGGCACTGTGGGTGTGGGATAACATGGCACTGTAGGTGTGGGGACAACATGGCACTGTAGGTGTGGGGACAACATGGCACTGTGGGTGTGGGGATAACATGGCACTGTAGGTGTGGGGACAACATGGCACTGGGGTGTGGGGATAACATGGCACTGTAGGTGTGGGGACAACATGGCACTGTAGGTGTGGGGACAACATGGCACTGTAGGTGTGGGGACAACGTGGCACTGTAGGTG
>JAFLJL010017774.1:39432-48197 GCA_018398815.1 Conus ventricosus | reverse complement strand
AGTATTGGGTATTTACCACAACATCAAGAAGAATTTAAGAAAAAAAACTGTGTAAAATCAAATCTTACTTGTTTCTTTCTTGTGTACACTTGTGTACACTTCACAACAAATTGTGAATGACCAACAACACAAATGGGTCTTCTGTCATACACATTGCTGGCAAGCACCACCACCCTCAAACATACTGAATAAAAACATATTTGCGATAGACTTACCTGACAGCTGGTAGAGGGCCCCAAGAACAGTCACTGTCGACACTGGTTTGCTACACATGCAGAGTTACAAACAGTGAAACGCTTTCTACCCGACCTTGTAATTTTACCCGGTGGAACGCTGAATATAATCCATTTCAATCTGATGTCATATATGTCAACAACACACCAATGCAAATTCTTGCATTCATCTTCATGGTATGCCCATTCACGACTGGGTCACATAATTTCGTAACGCGACCGCGCGCGCGTGCGTGCGTGTGCGTGCGTGCGTGCGTGCGTGCGTGCGTGCGTGTGTGTGTGTGTGTGTGTAAGACAGCGACAGAGAGAGAGAGAGAGAGAGAGAGAGAGAGAGAGAGAGAGAGAGAGAGAGAGAGAGAGAGAGAGAGAGAGAGAGAGACGTCACATACTCTTACATATGCACATATATACAGAGGCAGTGACAGCAACACACACACACACACACACACACACACACACACACACACACACACACACACACACACACGCATACACACACGCGCGCGCGCGCGCGCGCGCGCACAAAAGATCTCTCAACACGACGGTTATATCTAAATATAAAATGGGCACACTTCAACACTATTGCTTTGCTAATCGGGGTTTGGTGCAACTGCTCTTTATTGCAGTAACAACTGCCAGTGCAGTTGACGGGGCTTGGTGCACCAGCTGCTCTTTATTGCAGTAACAACTGCCAGCGCAGTTGACGGGGGCTTGGTGCACCAGCTGCTCTTTATTGCAGACAAAGGAAAATAACGACTGCCAATGCAGCTAACATCAATACGTCTTCCCCGATTGTTCGTAAAACAGATGTAAAAACTGCACTGCCCGGAAGGGACAGGTTGACAACACATTTTCCGCTCATACGGATGGGAGGGGGAAAAAAACATCCTTCCCCCCCCCAAAAAAAAAACAATACAAATTCTTGGTTTTCAGTGCTGAAGGGCCAGTGAAAATGTTTGTAAACCTTCTGTTATTCGTGCTTTTTGTGTCGTTTTCATAAACTATGAACCTGTGATTTTTATGTTAGGAATGAAGAAGATATTATTTTTCTGTTGTGTCAATGCCCAATACCCTCCCAGACCAGACCAGACCAGACAAAACAGAACGTCGCCATCCAAGTACCGTTGGATACTAGTGTACGACTTTTTACAATCAAAACATTAAATTCGCTTTATAAGACTGACAGCAGCACTGTCGCTTTAAAAGCTATCAGATATTTTAGTAATGTTAGTAAATCAATACCCTGTACTTGTGAATAAAGCGCGCTTGATTTAAACGGTTTAAATCGTGAGTTGTGTCCTTTGCATTTATTATTCTTACCCGAAAATGTCTATACTACGACGACAAAAGATACTCCAATCTTAACTACGCCGGCGGATACAATAACAAGACCCGCATCAGAAGCAACAACTACAACGTCGGAAGCAAGAGCTTTGACATCGCAATAAGGAAGATAAACATAATCCTGAAAATTTTTAATAGTTATGATCAGTTAAGTGATAACTGTATTCATATTGTACATTGTAATTCCTCGACTCTGCAAATTTCCTTAACACTTTGCAGTAAAATCGTCAAGACACGTCATCCACAAAACAGTAACTTTGTAAAATCCCTTAAAAATAGTGAGTACGCAAATGCCCCGAGTGAAATAGAAATTTTGAAGAATTACTAAAAATGTTTAGGCATTTCATAAACTTCCTTCTTTTGTGAATTTACTGTAACACACACACACACACACACACACACACACACACACACACACACACACACACACACACACACACACACTACACACATTTTTTTGTTTGTTTGTTATGTTTAAATCTTTGTCAAGTCATTATTATAATGACGGAAGAATTATTAGCCTGCACTTGTTTTTCCCCCACTACTTAATTGTTCAGCATTATATATATATATATATATATATATATATATATATAATATATATATATATATATATATATATATATATATATATACAGAGAGAGAGAGAGAGAGAGAGAGAGAGAGAGAGAGAGAGAGAGAGAGATACGCACGTATGCATCCACGGGCGCACGCATGCGTACACGCACGCACACACGGCGCATTTGTACGCGCATTCAGAGAGAGAGAGAGAGAGAGAGAGAGAGAGAGAGAGCAGTCTACAACCCATTGAATGTGTGTGTTTGCGCGTGCGCGCGCGCGCGCGCGCGCGCGCGCGCGCGCGTGTGTGTGTGTGTGTGTGTGTGTGTGTGTGTGTGTGTGTGTGTGTGTGTGTGTGTGTGTGAGTGTGTGTGTATGTGCACGCGTGCGTGCATGCGTGTGTGTGCGCGCGCGTATGTATGTGTGTGTGCGTGCGCACAAGCGTGTATACGTGCATGCGTGTGTATGTATGTATGTATGTGTGTGTGTGTGTGTGTGTGTGTGTGTGTGTGTGTGTGTGTGTGTGTGTGTGTGTGTGTGTGTGTGTGCGTGTGTGTGTGCACGCGCACACACACAGAGACGCAGACACAGACACAGACACACACACACACACACACACACACACACACACACACACCACACACACACACACACACACACACACACACACACACACACACACACCACCCGCATGCGTGCATGCGTGACCTTCAGATATTTTACCCCCCCCCCCCCCCCCTCCCCTTCCATCCCCACCCCTCTGCTCACTGAATGCCTTCAGACTTCTACCCACTGACTACAAAAGTGTCCTCGAGACTTTCGAAGACGAAGACGACGACGACGACTATGACGACGACGACAGCAACAACAAGAACAAATCAACTCCCTCCGCTGCTGTCATAATTTGATCTGCTCTCAAGCAAAAGAAGACGACTCAAGACCCTGAACCGGAGGGCAGAAAGAGAATAAATGCCTGGTAGCATGAAAGTTATGTGTGACAGTGATGGAGGTTGGGTGGTGGTGGTGGTGGTGGTGGCGGTGGGGGTAGGTGTGAAGATCAGAGACTTACACAACATCTATATAAGACAGGGTCACCTGAAGAATCTCACCCTACTTCATCACGAAGACGGACAGTTTTCCAACAGAAAACGGGAACTGAGGTGAGAAAAAGAAATTGCAGATATGAGTCGAATTGTTAAATAACTTGCACTGTAGAAGTCATTTCACATGGAAAACAGCGTGAAGGACAGGGTGGCTTACAATGTTGACATATGGACGTAGATAAGAGCTAGAATACAACGATATTCTGGAAGTATCAATGATACCGGGCTCTGGTTGCGTGATCCATAGTTCGTTTTTCCTTCTTTTTTTTTTCTCTGGGCACTTTTATGACATCATCTCGGTTTGCGTTTTCAATGACGAAATTCTCCACTTCATGTTCGTGTCTCGTACAACTACCTCGCTCTGTGGTCATGACATCATTCATTTCAAGTTTGCACATCACATGTAGAATACTGGTTCCGTTCCTCACTCAGGCAGGACGATCGTGTTCACCTGCGGTATTTTGTTGTTTTCATCTTAAGCAGTTCTTACACAGAATACTAGATTTACTGCAGATTTACTTTTTTTCTCTCACGTTAGAGCTTTAAACAGGTGGAATACAGTCACAAGTTGTTCAAAAGCATTTCAGTTGATTTATTGGGTACATGATTCACTAGGCGAAATATAGGACAGTGGATGTATAAAGAATACTGATTTTTTTTTAAACTTATAAAATGTTTAAACTGGTGAAATACAGGACAATACACAAGAATATGTCGACCGTTTTGATTTTATCTGTTAAATATCTAAACAGGTGGAAAGTAGGACAACAGATTTATTAGAGTATTTGGCCTGAGGTAGATGTTAATACAGATGGGACACAGGACAACAGATTCTCGAGAATACTTCAGTACTTTTACACAGCAAACGTTTAAATTGGGAATACAGGACAACAGATTTATTAGTTAATTTTAACAGTTTTATGTCTTAAACAGATGGACTACGGGACGATATATTTCATAGAGTATCTTAAAACCTTTGCCTGTCTGATGTAATGGAAATATCGATTATCTTGTCAAAAGAGAAGATGCAGCTTAAGTCCATGCAATATCAAGAAAAGGCCCTTATGCAATAATTCAAGGCAAGAAAACAGACCACAGTATACAGAACACAGACGACTGCCTGAAAACAGAACACTGAATACAGAACACAGAAGACTGTCTGACAACGGAACACTGTATACAGAACACAGACGACTGCCTGAAAACGGAACACTGTATACAGAACACAGACGACTGTCTGAAAACGGAACACTGTATACAGAACACAGACGACTGCCTGAAAACGGAACACTGTATACAGAACACAGACGACAGCCTGAAAACGGAACACTGTATACAGAACACAGAAGACTGCCTGAAAACGGAACATTGTAATGCAGAACACAGAAGACTGTCTGAAAACGGAACACTGTATACAGAACACAGAAGACAGCCTGAAAACGGAACACTGTATACAGAACACAGAAGACTGCCTGAAAACGGAACATTGTATACAGAACACAGACGACAGCCTGAAAACGGAACTATGTATACAGAACACAGAAGACTGCCTGAAAACGGAACATTGTATGCAGAACACAGACGACAGCTTGAAAACGGAATACTGTATACAGAACAAAGAAGACTGCCTGAAAACGGAACACTGTATACAGAACACAGACGACAACCTGAAATCTGTATACAGAGCACAGAAGACTACCTGAAAACGGAATACTGTATACAGAACACAGAAGACTACCTGAAAACGGAACACTGTGTACAGAACACAGACGACAGCCTGAAAACAGAACACTGTATACAGAACACAGAAGACAGCCTGAAAACGCAACACTATATACAGAACACGAAAGATCAGCCTGACTGAAAACAGAACAAAGAAGACTGACTGAAAACAAAGCACTGTACACAGAACGTCGAGGATTGGCTGAGAACAACAGTGCACACAGAACACACAAGACGGGCTGGGAACAGAACAAAGAGGACTGACTGAAAACAAAGCACTGTATACAGAACACAGACGACTGCCTGAAAACGGAACACTGTATACAGAACACGGAGGATTGGCTAAAAACAGAGCACTGTACACAGAAGACAAAAGACTGCCTGAAAACGGAACACTGTATACAGAACACAGACGACTGCCTGAAAACGGAACACTGTATACAGAACACGGAGGACTGGCTAAAAACAGAGCACTGTACACAGAGCACAGAAGATCAGCCTGGTTAAAAATAGAACACAGAAGAGGGGCTGGGAAGAGAACACAGAAGACTAATTGAAAACAGAACACTGTACACAGAACAAAGAGGACTGGCTGAAAACAGAACACTGTACACAGAACAAAGAGGACTGGCTGAAAACAGAACACTGTACACAGAACAAAGAGGACTGGCTGAAAACAGAGCACTGTACACAGAACAAAGAGGACTGGCTGAAAACAGAGCACTGTACACGGAACAAAGAGGACTGGCTGAAAACAGAGCACTGTACACAGAACAAAGAGGAATGGCTGAAAACAGAGCACTGTACACAGAACAAAGAGGACTGGCTGAAAACAGAGCACTGTACACAGAACAAAGAGGACTGGCTGAAAACAGAACACTGTACACAGAACAAAGAGGACTGGCTGAAAACAGAACACTGTACACAGAACGAAGAGGACTGGCTGAAAACAGAGCACTGTACACAGAACAAAGAGGACTGGCTGAAAATAGAACAAAAAAGACCGAAAATAGGAGACTGAAAACAGAACATAGAAGATTGAAAACAGAAAACCGAACACAGAACACAGAAGATTGAAAATAGAAGACCGAAAACGGAACACAGAATATTGAAAACAGAAGACCGAAAACGGAACACAGAAGATTGAAAATAGAAGACCGAAAACGGAACACAGAAGATTGAAAACAGAAGACCGAAAACGGAACACAGAAGATTGAAAACAGAAGACCGAAAACGGAACACAGAAGATTGAAAACAGAAGACCGAAAACCGAACACAGAAGACTGGCCAAAAACAGAACACTGTACGCAGAACACAGAACACTGGCTGAAAACAGAACACAGAAAACAGAACATAGAAGACTGGCTTAAAAACAGGACACAAAAGACTGAAAACAAAACACAGAAGGCTGGTTGAAGACAAAACACTGTACACAGAACACAGAAAGCAGAAGACTAGCTGAAAACAGAACACTGTACACAGAACACAGAAGACTGGCTGGAAATAGAACATTGTACACAGAAGACTGAAGACGAGCTGGAAACAGAACGCAGAAAACTAGCTGGAAACGGAACACTGTAAATAGTGTGTGTGTATGTGGTGTGTGTGTGTGTGTGTGTGTGTGTGTGTGTGTGTGTGTGTGTGTGTGTGTGCGCGCGCGCGCGCGCGTGTCTGCGTGCGTGCATGCCTGTGTGTGTGTGTGTGTGTGTGTGTGTGTGTGTGTGTGTGTGTGTGTGTGTGTGTGTGTGCGCGTGTGTGTGTGTGTGTGTGTGCGCGTGTGCGTGCGTGCTGTGTGTGCGTGTGTGTGTGTGTGTGTGTGTGTGTGTGTGTGTGTGTGTGTGTGTGTGTGTGTGTGTGTGTAAAATGTCACTGTCACTGAAAAAATATCATTGTTACTTTCACCGTAAAATATTACTGACATTGAATTTATCAAGATCTCTGTGTGTGTGTGTGTGTGTGTGTGTGTGTGTGTGTGTGTGTGTGTGTGTGTGTGTGTGTGTGTGTGTGTGCGTGCGTGCGTGCGTGCGTGCGCGCGCGCACGTGTATGCCTGCAGTGAGACACAGTTGACAACAATGAATCGCCACGTCACAATCACCAGCCTGGCCTTGCTGGCGATCTTCCTATTCTCTGCTGTGAGTCTATCATTGATAGAAAGTTTTTTTTCTCTGTGTATGATCAACGACATTACTGTTGTCTTGTACTCTTCTATGAATGACGTTGTACTCACGTCACTTTGGGTGAGTATGACCAGTGCCATTCCTGTTGTCCTGTTCTCTTCTATGATGTAATCACCTTGGTTTCTTCTGTTTCGCATAATGAATAAAGTTATTGTTATCATGTTCTCTTCCCTGGATTAATAATTAACATTGTAGATACCCTGTCCTCCTCTGCTTGCATAATCAACGAACTTTTTATTACCCTGTTCTTTTTTTTAACCTCGAATAATAAATGGCATTAAAATTACCCTCTATCTCTTCTGTTTTTGTGGTTATCCTGTTCTCTTCCGGGAACAATAAATGACATTATACTGATCTCTTCTGCTTGCGTAATTGATTATAATTATTGTTATCCTGTTCTCTCCGTCAAATAACAAATGAAAAAATGATTATTCTGTATTTCTTCTGTTCGCATAATTGATGACAATATTGTTCCCCTGTTCTCTTCCCTGTATAAGAATCGACATTATGATTACCCTTCATTTCTTCTGTTTGCATAACTGATGGCATCATCGTTATCGTGTTCTCTTCTGCAAAACAATAAACGACATTGTAAAGACTCTTCATCACTTCTGTTTGCATAGTTGATGACATAATGGTTACAATGTCATCTTCCCTGAATAATAAATGACATCATGATCACCTTCAATCTCTTTTGTTTCATGATTGATGACATTATCATTGTCCTTTTTTTTTCCAAGAATAATCAATGAGATCATATTTACCCGTTATCTCTTCTGTTTCCATAACCGATGACATTATTGTTATCGTGTTCTCCTCCAAGAAAAAAAAAATCGTTGTAGTTACTCTTTATCTCTTCTGTTTTATAACTGATGACAGTTTTGTTATCATGTTCTCTACCAAGAATAATCATTGACACTAAATTACTATTTATCTTTTCTGTTTGTACAGTTGATGACATTTTCATTATCCCGTTCTCATACGCAAACAATAAACATCACAATAGCTCCTTATCTCTTCTGTTTGCATAGTTAATGACACAAGTTTTTTTATCCTGCTCTCTTCCCGAAATAATAAGTAATCATTATAATTACCCTTTACCCTCTTCTGTCTGCATAATTAATGAAAATTGTGGTATCCTGATCTCTTCTGCGAACAACCAATCTTCTTATATTTACCCTATCTTTTCTTCTGTTTGTATGATTTATGACATTGTTGTGATCCTGTTCACCTGTGAGTGTGCATTTCAAAACAATGTTATCCTCTTTTATGGGCATACCTACTGATACTTTTGTTCTTCGTTCTAATATGAGTATACTTGTTGACATTACTGTGATCCTGTACTCTTTTGAGAGTTATCCAATTCACCTCTCTGAGTATAACTTATGGCATTGCTATTATCCTGTTCACTTGTAATTAAGAATATCGTAGTTATCCTGAATTCCTGTGATTCCTGTGTGACTGTATTTCGCGTCACTGTTGTGACCCTCTTCTGTTCCCTGAGCATAACTAATCAGATCATTGTGATCCTCTGAACTTCAGCCCTGATGTGGCCCTTTGCGGTCGGCTGGGCTATAAGCAACATTATCTTATCCTCTGAACTTCCCTAAGTGTTAGTATCATCGTG
>JAFLJL010017774.1:19432-34432 GCA_018398815.1 Conus ventricosus | reverse complement strand
TTTTCATGTAGAGACAAAGGAAGTGTCATGTCTACAGTCTTTTCTAAACCTTTTGCACCTCTTTTAGCAGCTCTGTCGGCCATTTCGTTTCCATTTATGTTACAGTGCGAAGGCACCCAACAAAACTCAATGACTGTGCCATTAGCCGACAAACAATGTGATAAATAATGAATTTCGTACACAAGGTCAGGCCGTGTATCGGTACTGAAGGAGTTCAGTGAACATAAAACCGATTTAGAATCCACCAATATCACAGTTTTAAATACTGTCATTGGAATGTTCACCAAGAATTCTAAAGCAAGCATGATGGCTGTCAATTCGGCTGTAAAAATTGAGAGTTTTTTGCCAATGTAGAAACCTTTTTCAATTTTCAATGCCGGAATGACAAAGGCCGCACCAACATTATCATTGTCAAGCAAGGAGCCGTCTGTGAAAACCTGAAGATGATTTTGATATTTTTCATAGATATGTGATTTTGCAATTGAATTCATAACATTTACATTTTCTTCTTTTCTCAATTTAGAATAGCTGATATCATATGACGGTTTTAATGTTTCCCATGGTGGTATAGGCGTGTGTGTGTGTTTGTGTGTGTGTGTGTGTGTGTGTGTGTGTGTGTGTGTGTGTGTGTGTGTGTGTGTGTGTGTGTTGTGTGTGCGTGCGTGCGTGCGAGAGAGACACAGAGACAAAGAGAGAGCACATATGCATGGTGGTTGGAGACATCTATGTGCATGAATATGGGAACAATCGATTAGAAGGTTTAATGTGTCATGTATGACACTGAAAGACACACACACAACACACACACACACACACACACACACACACACACACACACACACACACAAAACGCGCGCGCGCGCGCGGACTGTACACGACATACACATGCACACATGCGCATACACTCACGCACACAGACGCATGCACATATAGACACAGACACAAACAGACACGGATGTCGATGTGCGTGTGTCTGCATGCCTATGTGCACCTGCGCGAGAGGGTGTGCAATATGTATTAATTACAATGAGAGATACACACACATGCACTTACAAGCCACACACGCACACTGACAGACTGACAGGCACACGCACACAGATACATGCGCACACACAGACACACGCTCAGAGACGGATGCGTGTGCACACGCCCACACACATACATACAAACAGACAGACACACACACACACACACACACACACACACACTCCTCTCTCTCTCTCTCTCTCTATCTCTCACTCTCTCTCATCCTCTCTCTCTCTCTCATCTCTCTCTCTCTCACACTCTCTCTCTCTCTCTCCCCTCCCCCTCCGTCCCCTGCCCTTTCTCCATCTCCCCCGCTTCCCTCCCTCCTCTCTTTCCTCTCTTCTTCTCCAGCTCCCTCTTTCTCAATTGTTCTTCTCTCTCTCTCTCTCTCTCTCTCTCTCTCTCTCTCTTCTCCTCCTCTCTCCTCCTCTCTTCCTCTCTCTCTCCTCTCTCTCTCTCTCTTTCTTTTCCCTTCGACTGCTTCGTGTTTTCAAGGTGGTCTCCATGACGAAGACTCGAACTCAGGCGTGTCACGTCAGAAGCGAGGGATCCGAATCGGCGCGTCGTCCCAAACGGCGAGCAAAGACACAAGTGCATCGTCATCAGGCCTGACGGAACCGTGTTCGGGGTCCCCTGCGACCGTTTGACCTTTGACGTTTCACCTGGAAGTTAACGGGATAAACCCATGCTGCTGGGTTGGCACACCTCGGGTAGGGACCTGTTCAGGCTGTATAAAGTTTTAATCCGGAAAACGAAAATCATTAACGCCGCCACACGAAAGAAAACAAAAACAAATTACATGGCAAATACGACGGCGTTTCGACCTCTTTGGCCTTCTTCAGGCAGGGTGAAAAAAAGGTAGTGCTTTTTTTTTTTTTTTTTTTTAGGGGAGGGGGGAGGGTTAAGTTTGTTTCAATTCCAGCAGTCACCTCATTTTGTAACACACCTTTAAAATGTTCGGTGCTGTTGCATTCAGAGTTTATGCTGCCCTTCTGACCCGACTCAAACGGCGCAACTGCAAGACCGAAAGTTCGTTGGTTTTTGTTTGTTGGTTGTTTGTTTTTATTTCTTCTACTTCATCTTCTGTGCCAATCCGCAGGTATCATGCCCCCCCACCCCCCCCACCCCCCCACCCACCCCCGTTTCCAGCGCATCCCGGCTTTCCCGCCCATAGCCACAGCCTGGCTGATCCCGACGCAGCCCCGCGACAGCAGTCCACCCAAAAGAGTCGGTGTCGAGTCGTCATGAGGCAACCCACCAGAGGAGACATTGCTCTGCAACCGGTCACTTCGGTGGTGTTCAGTGGTGCCCCCTCTACTGACAACGATAACTGCTATGTCATAGGGCCAGGATGAGAGAGTGTCTTCCTCCGGAGGGTACCACCACATCCGTCCAAATCCACTGACTCACCAA
Source organism: Conus ventricosus (assembly GCA_018398815.1). Lineage (NCBI taxonomy): Eukaryota > Metazoa > Mollusca > Gastropoda > Neogastropoda > Conidae > Conus > Conus ventricosus. The sequence goes on along the minus strand of JAFLJL010017774.1, from coordinate 31,993 downwards.
AACCGCTGACTTCGACACGAACTAACAGACAATAACATGAAATGGAAACTAAGGTCAAACCCTGAAAGCAGGGCATGAAGGGTCACAGAATTGGAGACTGTCTTTCTGTTGTTAGTGCTAATCAATGGGCTCACAACCACAACCAGGGGCGTATCACAGCAGCCCGCACCGGAATTCCACAAAGGAGCGATCACTATCCAGTCGCCGTGAGGCAACTCATCAATAGAGACTCAGCTGGGAAGACTGGACCACACAGTCGAGCTTCATCCACTACATGGATGCGTCTCAGAGAGTGTTGCTCAAATTTCCTGACCAACACTGCAGTGTCTGTGTCTCTCGGTTCTGGTTGAGCCGGCTATATTATGAAAAGTAAGCGTAGAGTACAGCCCTGTCACGCAGTCTCAAAACCGAATGGAAATGCGTAGCATCATTTTCATCATCCTCATTCTCATGGATCAATATACAAAAAAAAAAAGTCTCAAAAATTGGTGACCCTTCATTCCCTGCTCTGCTCTCATGGTGACCTCAGTTTCGATGTCCTCTCCACTTCTAAAGGCCTTGGTCGGGGTCACCGGTGTCGGTCAGTTCATGGGGCTGTGATCTACAGAGGAAGAGCTCATGAAGACCGGCTCCGCAATCATCGTCGTCAGTAGGGGCTTAGTAGGTGTGTCCTGTATATGTTGGATCAGAACAGGCGCCCCTGGACACCACCGAAGTGACTCAGGAGCAGTGCAGTGTCTTCTTCGGTGGTTTTCCTCTTAACGACTTGACAGTGACTGCTCCCTGTGGATTGCCGGTGCCGGGCGTGCGGCGGGCCGGGCCGGGCTGTGGCTGTGGACGGGTTTTGGAATGAGCATCGAGGGTGCAATGCCACTGAGGTGGCACAGAAGATGGGACAGAAAAAAAAACCCTCTAGGGCATAGACGGAGAGGAAATCGGAACTGAGTTCACCACAAAAGCGGATAAAGAAGAACCCCAGAAGTTGGGCCCTTTTAGTGCCAATCGACGGGGGAAAAGATGATGTAGATTAACCTAAAGAGTTCCCTTATGGTCAGAGACTACATGGCAAGGTTCGCTTCCATTCACACACTCAGGCATCAACCAGGCGCGAGAGATACAGACACATCCAGCGTTGATCAGGAATTTGCACCAACATTCTCAGAGAAGCATCCTTTAAATGGACGAAACTCAACTACGTGGTTCCAGTCTTCTCATTGGAGCCCATAACAAACGCAATTCTACAGCTAGAACCGGTTGGGGAAAGGCGGCCAAGTGGTTAATACATTTGTCTGAGAAGCAAGAAACTACGGAACCTGTGGATCGCGGCTCGCTCGAGACAGACACGCCCTCATCCTCCTCATCTTCCCCCCCCCCCCCCCCACCCCCCCCCCCATCCCCGAGTGCTGAGCTGAGTACTACTTTTTCGAATGAAAATGTCCTATGTGAAGTGTTGTTGCGCACGAGGTCAATATAGGACGAATGAAAAAATAAGATGCTCGTGTGAGTGTGTATGTGTGTGTGTGTGTGTGGGGTGTGTGTGTGTGTGTGTGTGTGTGTGTGTGTGTGTGGGGTGTGTGTGTGTGTGTGTTGCGTGTGTGTGTGCAATGCGCACTTGTGCCTGTATGTTGCTAACCGAGATGCCAGATCTCATGTTGTCCATACTCCACCCACTCCCTTCTCCATCGGTTCCCCTCTCTCTGGCCCCCCTCTGTCTCTAGTAATATCCCTGTCTCTATCTAGACACCTCTTTGTCTCAGCGTATGCCTCTGTCTCTGTCACACCACACACACACACACACACACACACACACACACACACACAACACACACACACACACACACACACGCACACTCACACACACTACACATACACACACGCGCGCGCAGGCACACACACACACACACACACACACACACACACACACACACACACACACACGCACACACACACACACACACCACACACACACACACACACACTCACTCACACTCACCACAGAGAAAGAGGGAGGGTGAGAGAGAGAGAGAGAGAGAGAGAGAGAGAGAGAGAGAGAGAGAGAGAGAGAGAGAGAGTGACAGAGAGACAGACAAGAGACCATTCACGCCCGCACACGCCTGCACACACACACACACACACACACACACACACACACACACACACACACACACACACAACGCACACACACACACACACACACACAAACACACACACAAGCACAATCGCACATATTTTCGTTCACACACACACACACACACACACACACACACACACACACACACACACACACACACACACACACATACGAATGTATAAACACACCACACAAGAACGCGCGTTCACACACACACACACACACACACACACACACACACACACACACCACATACACACACACACACACACACACACACACACACACACACACACACACACACACACACACACACACACTATGCATACGCGTGCGCGCAAAGAGAGAGAGAGAGAGAGAGAGAGAGAGAGAGAGAGAGAGAGAGAGAGAGAGAGAGAGAGAGAGAGAGAGAGAGAGACGATGCGCACGCTCTCACACACGCAAACTGCTTCAACTATATTGCATATACTTCACACATTGACATTTGCATGCTTTGACGTAACGGTTGCAATCGGCATCAAGAGACACAAATTACTTTTGAAACAACATTACTTGTAAACAGCAACAAAAGTCACTTTGGGAAAATGAATACACCACCTCCACACGAATCTCTCTTCTCCTCCCATCTTTCCCAGGTATTTCACCTCCCACCTCCCGCACCCCCCCCCCCCCCCCCCCCAGCAAACACCCCCGCTCCCCCCCTTCACCCCCATATAATAAACATCCAAAACCCAACTACATACATTTATCCACCAAACCAACCCCTCCATCCCCCCAAACACACTGAAACCCACCCCCTTACCCCCAACTCACATTAACTACACGGTTTCCTTCTTTCCCCCCCTTTATCCCCCCCCCACCCCCCCCCCCCCAAAACCCCCCCGACCATTCCATCCCTTTCTGTTCACATATTTCCCCCCTCAGTGTATCGTATGCTGGGAGGGTGTGGCTCATCCCTCTCTGAATATTTGGGCGGTGTGTGTGTGTGGGTGTGGGTGTGTGTGGTGGTGTGTGTGTGTGGTGTTTGTGTGAAGATATGATACGTTCTTTACCCCCAGCCGACCGCAAAGGGCCACATCAGGGTTTGGTGTTGTGTTTTGTGGTGGTGTGTGGGGTGTGTGTGTTGTTTTGTTTGTGGGGTTGTGTAAGATATATACTTTTGCTTTCCCACCGACCGCAAAGGGCCACCGGGGCTGTGTGTGTTGTTTTGTGTTGTGTGGTGTGTTGTGTTGTGTGTGGTGTGTGTGTGTGTGTGTGTTTTAAGATATGATCTGTTGCTTAAACCCAGCCGCCCCCGCAAAGGGCCACACAGGGCTGTGGTGTTGTTGGTGTGTGTGTGTTTTGGTGGTGTGTGTGTGTGGGTGTGTTGTTTTTTTTTTTATCCCAAAAATTTTCCCACTTGCCCATTATCATTATTCCCACCCTTAGCTTTTGTGTGTGGTGTGTGTGTGGGTTGTTGGTGTGTGTGGTGTGTGTGGGTTTTGGGGGTGTTTTGTGGTGTGTGTGGTGTGGTACCTATCTCTCTTTTTGGTTTTGTGTGTTGTGAAGGAGAAAGAGGGGAGAGAGAGAGGGGAAAAGAGAGAAGAGGGGTTTTGTGTGTGTGGTTTTGGGTTTGGGTGTGTGTGTGTGTGTGGGGTTGTGTTTTATTTTTTTCTTTTATACACTTTTCCCACATAGACCATTACATTATGATCACCACCCATATTTGGTGTGTGGTGTGTGTTGTGTGTGTGTGTGTGTGTGTGGTGTGTGTGTGTATTTTGTGTGTGTGTGTGTGGGGTTGTGTTGTGTGTGTGTGGTGGTGGTGGTGTGTTCATGTGTTGTGTGTGTGTGTGTGTGTGTGGGGTGTGTTGGGTGGGTGTGTGTGTGTGTGTGTGTGTGTCTGTGTGTTGTGTGTGTGTGTGTGTGTGTGTGTGTGTGTGGTGTGTGTGTGTGTGTGTGTGTGCTGTGGATTGTGTGTACCTATCTGTGTGTTGTGTGGTTGAGAGAGAGAGAGACAGAAGAGAGGAGAGAGTGTGTGTGTGTTGTTGTGTGTGTGTGTGTGGTGTGTGGGGTGGGTGTGTTGTGTGGGGGGTGTGGTGAGGTGTGTGGGGTTGTTCAACCTCGGGTATGCATGGGGAAAGGGACTCGCACACCCAAACACCTCCAGCTGCTTCAATCTCTTTTCATAATCTGATTCGTCACTCAAACCACATAAAGTTATAACTTTACTACAAAAAAATCATGTAAAGAAACACAATGCATATGGGCCCAAAAACAAAATAAGACACCTTTTTCCCTTGAATTTCACAAAACCATTTATCTAAATCATCATAACAAACCCGGGGTATAATAGATTTTTTTTTACCTCCCCCAGGTGATTTTAAACATTCAGAATCACTGTTTTTCCTTTTCTTTTTTTTTTCTTTTCTTTTCACGCCCTTTCAAAACACCATCACGACACAACTCTGGCACGGGTCATTGACCGCTGGCACTGGTCATTGGACTGCTGGCACGGGTCGGGTTAGACCCTGCACTCGCATTTTGGACTGCTGAAAAAGTGCGCGCCGGGTATGAGGCGAACCCCGGGTCAGATTGAACAGTGACTACCAACATCGATCTTTCTCCTTTCTTTCTTCCCATTAACGCATTCACTCTCTCTCTCCTCTTCTAGTCTGCTCTATCAAAGGGACAGGTTTTGCTTTTCTTTTTTTTTTTCTTTTTTTCTTCTCTTCATCTTTTACAAACTCTCTCTCTCTAAACATCTCTCCTTAGCCCTTCCCTGCGACTCTATCGGGTGTAATGCTTCAACTCTTTTCTCTTCCTCCCCTCTCATCTTCCTCCCTTTTCTCTCATGCAGACCAAAAACCCAGAACCCTTCCTCTCTGTCTTTTTTTTTTCGTTTCTTCTCTTGTTCTCCCCCCTCCTCACTCCCCTCACTTTCTTATCCTTTCCTACTGAAAAAGGGGTATACCATTGTCAAATTTTTCCCGCCTTAAAAAGGGTTCCCTCCCTAAAATTCCTTGGACTTAAAATCGCACAGTCACATCTCTGGCCTCTCTCTGTGGGGGTCAAGGGGTCTTTTCATTAATTAGCTTAAATTTTTTAACCCCCCCCACAAATCCCCCCCCCTTCTTATTAAACCCGCGACGTCTACTTAATATCGGCGCTGGCCCCTCAAATTGGCTGATCAGTCTGACCCAGCGCTAAGATCCTCGGGCCAACCTATTGAACTGGGTCCACCACTTAGTCTTCGCTGTCCTGCAAAAACAAAAAATACCTCCTCGCCGTGCCTAATTGGCGAGGCACGCATAAGTCGTCTGCCGGGCCCCGGGGATTTTTTGCTTCGGAGCTTTTTCCCAATTGAACGGGCTGGCGACTGCCCACGAATTGGGTTTTTTTCATTTTGCCTGAAAATTTTCCCCCTTCAAAAGACATGCCCCGCATTTCTCAAAACAACGTAAAAAAAACAAAAACCCGGGTTTTGCTGACACCAACTACACGTCAATTTTTGAAAAATTTTACACAAGGGTTTTGAAAATTTATAGGATGTATCCTCGTAAATTCCCCCCAAAGGGTTTTATCTTTGACGGCGCTTTTCTTTTTTTTTTCAACTCATTTTCATACCTCTGGCGCCCCATGCAATCCCCCCCCGCGGATTTGCCATTTTTTCCTTCAAAACTTTAGAAAAGCAAATCTAATATGATCACAAACCATGACACCTCACTGGGGAATTCCCTCCCGTTTATCGAAAACATGCATTCACACAAGCACTTTGCCCCAAAACAAACACATTTACATGAAAAAGTCTCACACAAAAAATAATATGAACCATACCCAAAGGGGGATAAACCCCTACCCCAAATCTCACTGTAATCAACACTTTTTTTTACGAGTAGCTATGCGCCCCGGAAACCGACTTCCTCTGGTGCACTTGCTAGACTACAGGGTTTAAAATAGTCAGCTCCTACATTCTGTCGACCGGAATGTACTGACCGATCCCTTAGGCTGCAGTGCCATTGCCCAGCCACCCCTGGTTTTTCAGCTGCGCCTATGTGCTGATCTCACGCGAATATATTTGGGAGAAAATCGCAGGGAAAAAAAATTTTGGTTTCCCTTTCACATCAATTGGGAAACCTGATCAAACCTTTCTAAAAGAGGGTGAAGGCCCTTCCATGCCGCAGCTTTTTGGGGATCCTGGGAACATAACGGGACTTGATCTCCCACCTTAGGGATTGTTTCCTCCCCTTCCTGTCATAGCTTTTCAACGACCCTAGCCTCCTCAAACTTCCCCTTGCAACCTTACATGTCTCAAACCTTGCCCATTTTTGGGAACGGGGCAAATTTGGGCCAATCAATCAACACCACCTCCTGAATGGTGTGTCAATTAAAGGGGGGTGTTTTTGAGCGCCTTCCTCTTTACCCCTCTTTTGGCTGACCTTTGACACACGTACATGACATCAGAAAGCTTTATTTTGCCATTTCCCCCGGCCAGAAAATCACAAAGATCGGTCGGCTGTTTTGCCGTGCCGAATGACCCCCTGAGCGACTCGGGCCCACTGCAGACAGGGACGATAACATGCGGGACCCCTAAACGAGTTTCACCCTTTCCTTCTTCCCCCCTTGGGGAACACTCGGGACAACAACCCCCTTCCCCCAGAAAATTTTGCTCCCCCCTCCCTAACCCCCCTGTTTTTTCTCCACCTCTTGCCAACTCCCAAGACTTTACGGCGAAGGGGCTTGTTTTCCGCCTGCCCCAAACTCACAGGCGACACATCATGCCTGATTCCTGGGTGGAAATGACTAAAGGGTTTTTCAAACCTTTTCCCCCCTTCTTGCTCCGTGTTTGAACTGCTGCCCTGTACGTCAACAACTTTAGGATCCCCTGGGGTCCCTTGCACCTGGAATATTTTTAATGATCAAATCAAAAGGGGTTTCTCCACACCAGCGCAGAAACTCGCCGAAATAAGGGTACATTTTACTTAGCAACTGGAACTCCCTCACAGGCCACGATTTGGTACAGGTCTGGATTTGCCCTTTAAATCCCCTTCCTCACCAGCGTTGTTCTTATACACCACATGAACAACCAGTGTCCCGAAAACTTTCACCCTCTGCTGGGCCATCCACCCTTTTTCCACGGAAGAACCACCACCCATGCCCTCCATCCCGCACTGAGCTGTCCAGGCAAGCCATTTTCCCGCACCCCACCCTCTTTAGATTGGATCCCTTTTGGGGCCCACTGCAGGGCGTTTCCCCTGGCGAAACCCCTTTTCAACCTCTCGCAAGGGGCTGCCTTTTGGAAAACCCCTGCGACAAACCTCTCCCCATGTCCCTTCTTTTGACAAATGAAACACCTATTTCCCTTTTTCCTCCTTTTTCCCCCCCCCCCCCACTGGGTTTTCAGACTTTGAAAAACTCCCCTAGCTCCTTGCACTCTTCCACCTTGCCTGGCACCTGTTTCTCCTGCCCTTTAGTGCCCCAAAAGTGCCTCCTATACACCTCTGTAACTTCAGCAACCCCCTGCTTCCTGGGTTCCCTTTCAGATGTATAGTTAAATCTGGCTGCAACCCAAAAACTGTTCTTTCATAACCACTCTTTCAATTCACGAACCCCCTTTTTCGTACCACTCAACTCTAACCATTCTCAAAAAAAGGCTAAACGGCCCCAAACTGAGTGTACTTTCACCGCTTAATCTAGCTGACGAAATTTCTTTCTGAAAACCCCCCCTTGGGATCAAATCCCTTTTCAAAGATCCTTCAAGCACCAAAATCAATTTTTGGTCTCTGGGAATGCATGAAAATCTGTAAGCCTTACCCTCAATAGCACTGACAAAAGACTGCCCACTCTTCTGAAGGGCCCAAACCCCACATAGCAAACGTTTCAAAACGACTGATATACGCAACAATCGAACTTTTCCTTCAAAAATTTTGGGAACTTTGTCGGGGGCATAACGCGCACAGGGTCACTGGAAAATGACTACCCTCATCGTGGGCTCCCCCTGATTCCCACTCTCTCTAACTCTAATTGAATCCTTAAATTTTTCGTTTCCTGCGTTAACTTTTCTGTTTCCTGCGTTTCGTTAGCCTGATTACTGTTTCCTAATCCTTAACTTTTTGTTTTCCCGCGTTTCTTTAGCCTGATTATCGTAGCCTGAATCCTTAATCTTTCTGTTTCCTGCATTTTTACTGCGACACGGCTCTTTCCGCTGCTCATCTCTTTTCCCTCTTTTTTTGGGTTTTTAAAAATGCTCGCAACTCTTTTTCCCGAGTACCAAATCACGAGCGACGCCACAAGTTGTTCAATAGGTGTTCTTTTTGTCCCTTTATATCTTTTTTTTTTTTTTAACAAGATTTTACACTGCGCGCCAAACGTGGGTTTCCGAACGAGTCGTAATAGCACAATCCTAATGATAATATTACTTGGGGCAACGTAAATTTGTTTTTTTTAAGACCCTCGCCTGACCCCAAAAAATGAGAGCGAATTAAGGCAATCTTGCGAAAAAAGTACTCTGGGGTAAAAGCCAAGCCTATGTTTAAACTATCTTTGGGAAACAATGCCAACCTAGTATTTAACCTTTTGGAAAAAATACAGTAAACACTACCTTGCCTTAGGATTCAAACTGAATCCCACCCAGCTTTCTCCAGAAGTTAACAATTAAAAAATGGCCCGAATATCCTGGCAGGCTCCCCCAATAAATTGTCAACCCGGGGGATGTCATGGAGGAAGGCAGCGCACACCCCAAAAACACTCAAGCTTTCTTACAAACTCATTTATAAATTATCATTCGTCACACAAACCACTAGTAAAGCATAACTTTTTTACACAAAATGGAAAAAAACACAATGCATATGGATCAAACAAAAAAAGCATCTTCTTCCTTAAAATTCCAAAACCTTTATCTAAAAACTCATAACTAACCCCGGGGATAAATAGATTTTCACTTTTCCTGCCAGGGGATTTTAAAATATTCACGAATCACTGTCTTTCCCTTTTTTTCTTTTTTTTTTTTCTTTTCACGTCACTTTCCAAACACCAGTCCGACACAACGCTGGGCCCGGTCAGGGTTTGGACCCTGGCACTGGGCAGGGGTTTGGGCGCTGGCACTGGGCAGGGTTTAACCGCTGGCCCGTCAGGGTTGGGCGCTTATGAAAGTGGCGCTGCCAGGTATGAGGGCGAACCCCGGTTTTAGATTGAAAGTGGGCTACCAAATCGATCTGTTCCCTTTCTTTTTTCCGCATAACGCATTGCACTCTCTCTCTCTCCTTTTATCGCTCTATCAAATGGACTGGTTGCTTTTTTTTTTCTTTTTTTTTTTTTTCTTCTCTTTATCGTTAGCAACCTCCTCTCTCAAAAATCTCCCTTATCCTTCCTCGCAGACTCTATCTGGTGCTAAGCTTCAACTCGGTTCTCTTCACTCCCCTCTCATCTCCGCCTTTCTCCAGCAGAGCCTACACCCAGAACCTCATCCTCTCTGTCTGTTTTTTTTTTGTTCTCATTCTCTTGTTTTCCCCCCCCCCTCCCCTCACTTTTTTACCCGTTTCCCTTTTGTCAAAGGTGATACCCTTGGTCAAATTTTCCCGCCTTGTAAAAGGTTACCCCCTTTTAATTTCCCTTGGCGTTCAAATCGTCACATCACATCTCTGGCCTTGCTCCGTGGGGGCAATGGGTCTTTCATTAATTACTTGATTTTACCCCCCCAACAATACCTTTCCCCCCTTTCCACTTTAAAACCGGGGACGTCTACTTAAAAGCGGGGCTGGTCCGCAATGGGTGATCACTCGACCCAGACCAAGATCCGTCTGGCCAGACCTATTTAACTTTGGGCCACCCTTTCGTCTGCTTCCCCAAAAAAAAAATACCTCCCCGCTGTGCCTATTGGGTGAGCGACGCATAAGTCGTCTGCCTGGCGCCCGGAATTTTGCGTTCGGACTATGTCCAATTGAAATGCTGGCGACTGACCACGAATTCGGTTTTTCTATTTTTGTCCGTGACAGTGTGTGTGTGTGTGTGTGTGTGTGTGTGTGTGTGTGTGTGTGTGTGTGTGTGTGTGTGTGTGTGTGTGTGTGTGCGCGTGCGCGTGCGCGCGAGTGTGTGTGTGTGTGTGTGTGTGTTTGTGTGTACTTGGTGTGTGTGTATGTACTTGTGTGTGTGTGTGTGTGTGCGCGCGCGCATGTGTGTGTGTGTGTGTGTGTGTGTGTGTGTGTACTTGTGTGTGTGTGTGTGTGTGTGTGTAAGAGAGAGAGAGAGAGAGAGAGAGAGAGAGACAGAGAGAGAGATAGAGATAGTGTTGATCTCACCTATGACAACGATCACTATCCATCAGTCATTGATCATTTCCAATTTTCTCCTCAACTGGCATTATTATACCAATGCTATCATGTTATTTCACTTATGACAATGATCAACATCCTATAGCACTGTTTTTTCCCACTTACGACAATGATCATCATCCATCAGTCAATGATCAACATTTGTAATGGTAGTTCGGAGATAGCATGTGCGCGTGTGCGTGTGCATATGTGTATGTGTGTGTGGCGAGAGTGCGTGTGTAAGATTGGGGTTTTGGTTAAGGTGGAAGGTTAGGCTAGGTAGGGGGCTGGGGAAATAAGACATACAATATTCTTGAGTTCCAATCTTCACTTGTTGAAGGGATGGAAGCGGGAGGTTGGTTTCGTTTCTGATTGTTACCCTTTTGTTACTTTGGTTCTACACCAGAGAAGGCGGGGCAGGATATCGGCTGTTGTTGGTGTTGTCAAGTCTGTGAGTTGTTGTGGTAAATTGTCGTGTTGTTGCACGAGCAACTAGTCCGTTGGTCGGGCGTGTCAGCTCTGCGGAGGGATACGCTGCTCTGACCAATCGCTGTTTTGTGTTGTGAGTAGAGTTCGCGTGATTCCGACCAGGTCGGAATGCCTTGGGGTAGCTTCACTTCGGTCCCTGGTGTTCGTCGGAGTGGACGCGCCTTGTAGTTGCGGTGGCAGCGCCGTTAGTCGAGCTGAGTGACTTCGAGTCATAGTTAGTGCCAGGTCCTCGTCGGGTCTGGTGTGCCCTTGGCCTGTGCAGGGTTCTGTGTCGTCTCTGTTGGCAGCCACTTCAGCCAGTTGCAGAACTGGTGTGGTTGAACGTCTGTCTGTCCAGTTGTGTCAGCAGGTATCCTGTTTCCGTCCTGAGGCTGGGGCCAGACCACCGCAGTCTACTGCCACGTGCTGGCAGGTGAGCGGCGGTTTCCCGTTGCCTGCTGCTTTCCCGGGAGAGGGAGACCATCCAGGCCGTCGGCCGTCTGTGGGGCAGCTCTCCTCCGCTACCGGGTTCTTCCGGGAGTTCTCCAGCCCCCTGTTGCTCTTCCCTGTTCGGGCGTCTTGTGAGCGGGCGCCGCACCAGACCTTCCCTTACCCTCAGTGTCCGGTGGGGGGCCTTCAGAGGAGGAGGCGTCCTTCGAGCCCCCCGACTCGTCGAGAGGGCGCCTGGTGTGCGTTAGGTGTCGTGCCCAGCGTAGGAGAGGAGTCGGACTGCGGGGAAGCCACGGTCAGCGCCGGGTGTAGAGTCTTCGGGGGTCGGACTGTGGGAGGCCACGGTCAGCGCCGGAGTGCAGAGTCTTCCGGAGAGGTGTCAGCCTGTGAGGGGCCAAGTACAGCGCCGAGGACTGGAGCTCTCCGGGCCGGGATGGGTTGTCCCATAGGTGGGGTAGAGAGGGTGTAGTGTTAGGAAGTAGGTTAAGGGTGTTAGCTACTGCCTCCTTTTGGACGTAGTGGCCAGCACAGTGTAGGGTACTTGTCGTTGCCTCCATTAGGGACGCAGTGACCAGTGCGGTAGTGGTCCCGGGTCAAAAGAGAAGGGTAGGTCCTTGGGAGAGGTGTGGGTGGTAGTAGTTTAGATATTAGAGTCCCTTGGGTTTGTCCTTGTCCCCAGTAGTTAGCCACCACGTGTGCGGGCTACTCTGCGTCCCTAGGTCGCAGTGATATACCGCAACTGGTGCTTTAGCATAGGTTAGGGTTCTCAGGGTCGTATCAGGGTAGTGTGGGTCAGTAAAGAAGTGGGATACCGGTGTGTGGGTATGATGGACGTGAGTGGTGGCGCCATAGTGTGTGTGTGAAATAAAGAAGTGCGTATGATTGTAAAGCTGTGTTAGTGTGCTGTGTTGTCTGCTCTAGTGTGTAATAGGCGTGGGTAGGGTGGTAGGGCCGTCCGGCTTAGCGACCGTGACAAACATCCTATAGCACTGTTTTTCCCACTTACGACAATGATCATCATCCATCAGTCAATGATCAGCATCCTATAGCACTGTTTTTCCCACTTACGACAATGATCATCATCCATCAGTCAATGATCATCATCCTATAGCACTTTTTTCCCACTTACGACAATGATCATCATCCATCAGTCAATGATCAGCATCCTATAGCACTGTTTTTCCCACTTACGACAATGATCATCATCCATCAGTCAATGATCAA
>JAFLJL010017774.1:6932-11932 GCA_018398815.1 Conus ventricosus | reverse complement strand
GCAGTCTATAGCGGCCCATTCAGCCTCCTGATTCACAGGACTGTTTCATCTGTCAAGAGGAAAGGAAAAGTGACTGGCAACAGTGTGGAGAACAAGGACTGGCGACGTTACAGAATGCTTCAAAGAATAGGGACAGTTTGGGTGATGCAGACAACAGGCCTGCTATTGACAGAATATATGCACTGCCTTCATGTCTTCCTCAGAATACTCTCTGGTGTCATAAGTCTTGCTATGCAGCCTTTTACAAGTAAAAACCACATAGAAAGACTTGAGAATAGAAGGAAACTTTCAAGCCCACAACGACGTGAACCAAGGACGTCAACTACAAACCTGTGGAGCGCTATGACGCCAGTCTACTGGGAGGCCTGCATCTTCTGCCAGATGACTATGTCAAGGGAACACTATGTTCAGTTACTACATTTAAGATGAGTGATAAAATTCTGGACTTGTCAAAATATGACCAAGAAATGCATGTACAATTGGCAGGAATCAGTGACCTAATAGCAGCGGAAGGAAAGTACCATCCCAATTGTTACAAGAAATTTGCCTGTTATGCCTCATAAACAAAAGAGACTGCTGAAAAGACTGATCTGGCTATGGAGTGGCTGGCTGCCGAAATCAGCGAGTCTGCCAAGAAAGCACATGTACTTCAGCTCACTGAAGTTTGGAACCGCTACTGTGGGCTGGCACATAAGGCAGACATTGAGATACCTGCATCATACATCAGTAGGTCTACGTTCAAGGAAAAATTCCAAGTGGTTGTGGGAGATTCCTTTGACTTCATCACTATACCTAAGAAAGATGTGCTGCTCGTCCCAAGGAAGTTTGAGCACATGCCCTTTGACCTTACCTCAGATGATCAGGAACTATGTCTAATCTCCAAGTATCAACCGCCTGATGAAGAGTTTCTTGAAATGGTTCATGCAGCATTATCCGGTTGGGTGGTTTTCATACCTCCATGAAATTTGTGGAGGTGATAGGCAAGCATGTTCAGTCCCTTGCTTGGCCAGAAAACTGCTGAAAAGGTCAAGGAAGGAAAGTCGTACGACAAAGGAATCAGGGCCCACAAGATAACCTATCAGGCAATGTGGAGGATACTTCTGCCTCAGTTGTTGAGTTTAATGGAAGACAAGACTCTTGATCTACAAAGAGCTCCATGAGAAAGTGCACGGACCCATTGAAGACACACTATCCACGCTGTCTTCAAAAGAGTTTCAGGAGTGCATGGAAAGTTTCCTCACGACCAACACTAACCCAAGCTTCAAGCTTTGGTGGGGATATCTGCAAATGGTGCAAGTCCTGCTTCTCTTCACCTGTGCTCAGAGGAATGGAATCTGGGACTTACATCTGCATGCTTTCCAGTGTATGTTGCCCTACTTCTATTGGTACAACCAAAGCACCTGCACACCAAGTTTCAACATCCTATGTTGAATGGTGCTTGAGATAAGGCTAAAATTATATTTTCAGTGTTCAAGGTCATACGACCTTTGCCTTGAGATTGATGGGTCAACAATATTCGGAAGGGGCATGAGCCAAAGCACCTTCACACCAAGTTTCAACATCCTATGTTGACTGGTACTTGAGATATGGCTAAAAGGTTTTTTTTTCAGTGGTTTTTTTTTCAGTGTTCAAGGTCATACGACTTTGACCTTGACCTTGATTGATCAACAGTATTCGGAGGGGCATGAGCCAAAGCACCTTCACACTAAGTTTGAATATCCTACGTTGACTGGTGCTTGATATATGGCTAAAAAATATATTTTTAGTGTTCAAGGTCATACGACCTTTACCTTGAACCTGATCTTGACAGGTCAACAATATTCGGAAGGGGCATTGCCAAAGCACGTGCACTCCAACTTTCAACATCCTATGTTGACTGGTGGATATGGCTAAAATATATTTTCAGTGTTCGAGGTCATACGACCTTGACCTTGGTTTGATCGGTCAACAATACTCGGAAAGGGCATGAGCCGAAGCACATGCACTCCAAGTTTCAACATCCTTTGTTGAATGGTGCCTGAGATATTGCTAAAAATGGATTTTCAGTGTTAAAAACACACACGCACGCACACAGAAGCGCGCGTATGTACCACACACACACACACACACACACGCACGCATGCACGCACACACCGTGGACCCCAGGAGCCACACACACCCTGGACCCCCGAAGCCACACACACACACACACACACACGCGCGCGCGCGCGCAGGCACGAATGCAAGCATGCACACAAAAACACTCGCGCACGCACGCGCGCGCGCGCACACACACACATACAAACACACACACATACAACACACACACACACACACAAATACACGCGCGTTTGTACACGCACACCCATATGCACATGTGCAATGCAAACACACACACACTCAACACACACACACACACACACACACACACAACACACACACACACACACACACACACTATAAAGAGTCTTACCTTGAATAATTTCTGCACAAACGAGGTATCTTTAAAATCTGAAGTAGATTTTGCTAAACGAGCGTGAGAAATCCAATCAATAACAAGATGCAAAAATTCTGACTCTCATGTCGGCTGCAATCGCTCCAAGTTGTGAATAGGACACATTTAAAGACTCCCTAGGCAGTGATCATTTACCAATAGTTATTTCCATCAAAGTAAAACAAACTATTTCTGATCTCACAAAAGATCAAATCCCAAAATTTTAACTACAACAAAGCTGATTGGGATAGATTTGAAAACATGCTTTCTATTTGCAACTGCGAGGAGATCATGGTTGATGATGTTGATACAAGCTACATGAAATTTGTTGATACTGTTTTGCGTGCAGCTGAGCTTTCAATCCCTAAATGTAATCCTGATAAAAAAAGAAAATATACAGGAAATGTTTGGTGGAATGTTTCCTGTGAAGAAGCAAGAGAACAAAAAAATGGAGGCTTATAAAATGTATCTAAAAAAAAAACAGATCCAGAAAAGATTGCTGAAAAAAAGCAAAAACATCACAGTAATAGAGTGAATGAAAAGGCAAAGGAAGAATATTGGTCAAATTTCTGTGAAAATGAGGTTCAAAATCACAAAGATCTCCAGAAAACTTGGAAAAAATTAAAAGAAATGAAAAATGGAATAAGTCTTCCTGGGTACTCCTTAAAATTGGAAAATAACGAATTTCCTTCCAATTTTGAAAAGGCTGAAGCATTTGCAGATGTATTTGCAAAAAATAGTAACTTCGAAGGCCTCTCAGAAGAACAAAAACAGCTTAGAGAAAAATGGACGAAAACGAAGACAATGAAAAAGGTCCCAATAACAATCACTATACAAATGCTCCTATTACTTTTCAGGAAACAAAAGATGCAATTTCAAACCTTGGATCAAAGAAAAAATCACTGGGACCAGATGCAATTTCCAATGAAATGATAAAACATTTACCAGTTAATATAACACTTTTTCTAAGTTCATTTTTTCAAAAATGTTGGTTTGAAGGGATTCAGCCATCTTTATGGAAACAATCTACTGTTACCCCTATTCCCAAGGAGGAAATGTCAAAATCAGATGAAAATAATTACAGACCTGTCGCTCTTACATCACATGTGGGAAAACTTATGGAAAGAATAATTCTAAAAAGGCTTGAACATTTCTGTGAAAAACATTGTATAATACCAATACAACAGGCTGGTTTTAGGAAAGGTAAATCATCAGTTTGGCATTCAGAACTTCTAAACAAACTAAGATCAATAGGTATTTCAGGTTGTATGTATAACTATATAAAGGCATTTTTAAGTGAAAGAACAATGCAGACTAAGGTTGGTAATGCCAACTCTAATCAAAGACGTACACAGATGGGAATCCCACAAGGAGGTGTAATAGCCCCAATCCTTTTCAACATTTTGATGCATGATCTTCCAAAAGTGGTCTCAAACAATGTAGAGCGAGCACAATATGCGGATGATATTTGCATACGGATGAAAGTTACTCTAAAAAAGCTTACACCGATTAGATCAATTAATTATATTAAAAAGGTATATCAAAATGAACTAGACAAAATCAGCAAATACATGATTGAAAACGGACTAACCCTTTCACATGAAAAATCGCATATGGTTCTCTTCAACTCTGGGTATGATCCTAAACTTCTACCCTCTTTTCAAATAATGGAAGGCCACTTGAATATAAGAAAGTTGTTAAATTTCTAGGAGTAAGCCTGACTTCTAAACTGAATTGGAACTACCATTTGGAAAATATTCTGACAAAAGCCAGAAAAGGATTAAACTTATTAAAAATGATAAGTCGACAGTCGTGGGGAAAAGATAGTAAGGTACTTATTCATTTAGCAACTGCACTTGTGAGATCAAAATTATCTTATGCTCAGGAAATATTCTTTTCAGCTCCAAAATATTTGATAAACAAAGATGCAAAGCATCGATAGCAAAGCTTATAAGTTAGCTCTCGGTGTCCCTGTCCATGCCTCAACACTAAAAACCTACACAGAAATAGGAATTTTGCCCTTTACCGAAAATATGAAACTTGCTTCAGCAAAATATATATTAAGGAGTCATTCAATGCAAAATTCATGTATCAAGGAAACTGGTTTAAACCAGAAATACATTTTCCAAAGCGAGCACAGAATTTTGACTCTGTAAAAACTATAGGCTCCTATACGTCCCAATTATTTACAAATGCTGGTGTTGAACCCCAAACAGTAGCTCCTCAAACGAGTTACAGTAATATTCCTCAATGGGAGCTTAGTAAGGCTAATTTCGATATTAATTATACAGATTTAAGAAAAGTGATGGGACCATGCTACCAACATATGTCACGGCACATATAAACGAAAATTACATAAATCATCTTAAAATATCTATAGACGGTTCTCTACCTGAAAACCAATTATCAGGTGCTGCATTCATTATTCCATCATTAAAAATAGAGAAATCGTATCACATTGGGAAAATTTTCTCTGTATTCACAGCAGAGCTAATTGCCATTATTATGACACTGAACTATCTTCTTA
>JAFLJL010017772.1:38745-44788 GCA_018398815.1 Conus ventricosus | reverse complement strand
CTGTCTGTCTGTCTGTCTGTCTGGTCTGTTGTTGTTTTGTCTCTGTCTGTCTGTCTGTCTGTCTGTCTGTCTGTCTCTGTCTGTCTCTGTCTGTCTGTCTGTCTCTCTCTGTGTGGACAATGAGAAATATCATCGTGAAAGTCTCCTTCTACTTGAGAGGTCGCCCACTCCACTGGCTCAGTGACGAGCAGCTGTTGTCGTCAGTAGAGAGTTATTATTATGTTATTATTATCATATTATTATTATTATTTTTATCATTATTTTATCATCATCAGCATTATTATTATCATCATCATTATCATTATGAACATTTATATAGCGCCTATCCTCGGCTGGAGACCAAGCTCTAAGCGCGTTACAATCCACACTCGTGTACACAACATAGGCTGCCTACCTGGGTTGTGCCGACTGAAGAGCTGCCAGCTGGCGCTTCATTCAGTCGTTTCCCGTGTCATCCAGTCAATATCGTTCATCTGTTCTCTTACTTCCTTCATTCTGTCCATTTTTCACGCAGAGTGCATGCTATGTGTAACATGTCATTACCAGGCTGGTCTTCTCTTCTGAAAGTTGGTGATGGGAGTTTACGTGTGTTGTAAGATGTAACGCGTGCGATCACACACGATACCTCGTTTTATAGTCTCATTTGAAGGACTGTATGGGAAACGGAGTCAGAATTAATGTTAACTCCGAGGGAAAAATCCCCCTGTACCGAAACGGCCCGACGGAGATTCGAACCCGTAAAAAACCCAGGATCACCAAGACTACGAGTCCGGCGTTCTACCGTTGAGCTATTCCGGCCGCTAGCTATTCCGAGTTGTTGTTTTGTAGGAAATGGGCATCATTCAATGCCGCCAGTAATTGATGTTAGTGTGTGCCACCACTGACGGTGGTTAGGATGGAGGAGGGTGGTTGGGTGCACGGTGATACGCTTTCCTGGGATGCATGAAATGAGGCCCTGTTCAAGCTCCAGTACATGACAGGTGTGTGTGTATGTGTGTGTGTGTGTGTGTGTGTGTGTGTGTGTGTGTGTGTGTGTGTGTGGTGTGTGTTGTGTGTGTGTGTGTGTACAGAAAATGTGATCTAAGAATAGTCCTTTGTCCAAAAACGATCATTTGAAGAAAATATAACATACTGGCCGTTCTGCATTTCTCGATATATTTGATGTCATAAACAATAAGAAGAGATACTGATTCCTAAGCATTGCAGTTCTTATTTTCTGTATAGGGCGAGCGCACGAGCGACTGCGCGCACACACACACACACACACACACACACACACACACACACACACACACACACACACACCACACACACACACATACAAATGCACCAACGCACAGATGCACACACACACACACACACACACACACACACACACAACACACACACACACACACACACACACACACACACACACACACACACACACACACACACATACAAATGCACCAACGCACAGATACACACACACACACACACACACACACACACACACACACCACACACACACACACACACACACACACACGCACACACACCACACACACACACACACACACACACACACACACATACAAAACACATACACACACAACACACAAAACACACACACACACAACACACACACACACACACACAGAAATAAATAATATTAAAAGAAAAAAAATGTAAAATGGTGAACATAATGTAACGGCAAAAGGTTTAGAAAAGCCAGGCTTCAGCCGGGAATAGTCTTTAGAATAGTTTTTTAAAAAAATTTCAGGGTTACCTTTTTGGCAAGTAGGGCCGTGAGAATGAAAAGTTTGTCTCAGACAAATGCCATCTCCTACATCCATTGTCCTAGTTGTTTGGATCCTCGAGTTTCAGTACTAGAATAGCCTAAAAAAAAAGACATTAAAAACAGGGTTTTCTTTTTATCAAGGATGTTTGATGGCTTCCTTCTGCTGCGAAAAGAAATAAACCATTGTCCCAATCTGTGTTTGGTGGTTACGTTCAAAGCGTCTGCGACGTAAACGTAACGTTTGGGAAAGTGGAATGAATGTTTAGCTTTGGGCTGGGTGAAGGAGTATAGTAGTTATGAGTGAAGGTCATTATATTCGCAGAAACATTGCGGTGATCCCGAGGCCAAGGAGGAAGAAAGGAAAAGAGTCAGGGACTTCAAAGGCACGGGCAGGGGGGCGGAATTATCATGGAGGGAGGCGTTATATCTTTTTTTTTTTTGTTTTTACCCTAGCCATATGCAGGTGTGTGTTCCCTGATAGATAACTGAGTATTATTCAACACCCCAAAGGCTTTTTTGAATGTGTCAGTAGAGAGAGACAGGGAGGGGGAGAGAGAGAGAAGAGGGGAGAGGGAGAGGAGAGAGGAGAGAGAGAGAAGGGGAGAGAGAGGGGAGAGAGAGAGACAGGGAGACAGAGAGAGAGAGAGAGAAGACGGGAAAGACAGAGAGCAGAAAAGGAGGACGACAGACGAGAGACAGAGAGGATGAGAGAGAGAGAGAGAGAAAGGAGAGAGGAAGAGAAAAGGAGAGAGAGGAGAGAGACAGAAACAGACAGACAGACGAGAAGAGAGACAGAGAGGAGGAGAGAAGAAATAGAGAAACGATGAGAGAGAGCCCGGGGGAGGAGAGACAGGAGAGAGGAGAGAGAGAGAGAGAAAGGAAAAGGAGAGACACCCCCAAGGGGTTATGAAGAGAAAAAGGAGAGAGAAAAGAGGAGAGAGAGAGAGAGGGAGAGAGGAGGGGAAAAGAGGAAAGGAGGAAGGAGGGGAACTCGGTTAAAATCTAAGTTTTTTCTATGGATTCTTGGACTTTTCAAAGTGGCTGTGGGGTCGGTCGCATGGCTTGGGAAACGGTTTAGCTCTCTAAACATGACAAAAACAAAAGTAGGTGGGGGGGAAATTTTCTGGGGGCAAGAAGGGGTGAGGGGGGGGGAGGGGGGGGGGGGGGGGTAAGGAGAGGGGGTCACGGAGTAGGTCCCGGTGGTTGGAAAAGTCAACTAGGGGGCCCGAAAACCCCCAAATTTGGTGTGTAGCGCTTAATTACGAGAAGACGAAAGCGACAGGTCTTGAAAAAGTATAGCTGGCTGTCCTTTACCGTG
This sequence comes from Conus ventricosus, assembly GCA_018398815.1. Lineage (NCBI taxonomy): Eukaryota > Metazoa > Mollusca > Gastropoda > Neogastropoda > Conidae > Conus > Conus ventricosus. The sequence goes on along the minus strand of JAFLJL010017772.1, from coordinate 41,690 downwards.
ACAAGAATGTTTCCCCACCCCCCCTCCTTTCCTCTCTGCTGTCTGTCTATGTCTGTCTGTTATCGTGTGTGTGTGTGTGTGTTCTTCATTTGGTCCTTCCATGAAAGTGATTCAGAAAATAGTGATTTTTGTGGGGAAAGAAGTAAGGGGTGGTCATAATAAGATTAAAAAAAAATTTGAATAGCGATTTTGAGAGTGAATGAGAATAAGGGGGTGTGTCGTAATAAGGTTAACAAAAATTGAATAGTGAGGTGGTGAATGAAAAAAAGGGGAATGTCGTAAAGGGGTTTACAAAAAAAGGAAAAAAAAATGTATCCCTTTTTGTCCTACGTTTTGTCATGTCCCCCCACCTTGATCCTAATTATATAAATGAAAAAATTAAACTAGAAACAAGGCAATTGAATTATAAAATCAATAAATTAAACAATTTTAAAATAAATACTCAGTGAACTATGCAAAAAAACCTTTACATACAGATTAAAGAACAAATAATTTTTAAAAGTATGCAAAGATAAGGACAAAGGAGTCGACCATCAGTGAAACCGTCAATACCCAATTTCTTAAAAATGCTTTGTTTTTGAAAAAAAGTGTAAAATATAGTTTACATTTAAGGTTTCCCCCGCACATACATCTGACATTGTTACAGTATTTTTTTTTTGATTGATTTTAAACGAAGTCTAGAATAAGACTTCAATCTCTCTAGATGAGCAAAAAAATGTTTGGGTGGTCTGGTTTTTTTTGTCTCTGCCTTTTTGTTAAAAATTACGATTTATACTGTACTCTGTATTTAAAAAATAAAGATTTTAGCATTTTCGTGAGATTTTTTTTTAAATAATTGAATAGCATTCTTTTAAATCAATGGAACATTTAGGGGAAACGCATCATTACTTTTTTGGGGGCTGCTTTTTTGCAGCTCGATTACTCTTTCGTTTCCATAATCCGCAGTGAAAAGGGCCCAGAAAAAAGTCACAGAAATTTTCCTTTGATTGAAAAATGTATTAAATGATTTATTTAAATTATCATACTTGGCGTATGCGGAATTAGGGACTTTATCGAAAGAACCCCTGCTTTCGAATCAGCACATATTAAAGTTGAGTTGTTTGTAGGAAAAGTTAGTAGAAATCCAAAGGGACTTAAATATGCAAATTTTCGGATGTAATAGTAAGTTTTTACCAAGATAAAATAATTTTTGAATTTGTAAACTAGGGATTACGAAAGCTGCTCCGTTTTGAATTATCAAGACTGAACCATCCGTATATATTTTTAAATGATTATTGTAATTATTTTCTAAATGAGAGCATACGTGGTTTTTAAAACATTAGTGGTCTTTTTTTTGATAAAATCTGTGTTTTTAAATTAAAATTTTTGCTGTATTGTTTTTTTTTCTTAGAAAACGGGTTTTTAAAAATTTTTTTTTGACGGGGGGGGGGGGGGGGGGGGGGAATAAGAAAGATAGATTTGTCGAAGTATTTTTTGAGCACGCTTTCCAAAGCCCTTTTTCTAAATCTAAGCATACCTCTTGAGAAAAAAATTTTTTTGTGAGAAACTTTTAAAAAACAAATTTTGAAGCGAAGCTTTTCAAGTTGTGATGGTAAAACACCCCCTCTTTGTATGTCCCTAAATTTGATGTATGTGTGGGACCCCAAGGGGCAATTTTTAAAGCTTTGCAATAAACTTTGAAGTTTTTTTAAAAAATATTGGGTGCATTAAAGAAAACTTTTTGAGCATAGCAAAGTCTTGAACGAATAAAGCATTTGCTAAGCGGTTAATGTTTTAGAATCTTGACCCAGGGTTGTTTTTTATATTTTTAAAGGAAGTTTAAACTTTTCCGCTTTGTTTAAATGTAAACAATGTGTCTTTCCACGTAAGTTGCTACTTAATATGACCCTAAAATTTAACGTTTTTAAATTGTTTAAAAATTATACCACCCAATGTAAATTTTGGTAGTTTTTCTGGATCATAACCGAGTTGAGAGCATCATGTTGGTTTTTTTTTGTGAAAGGGAAAGCCCCTTTTCATGTAAGAAAATTTTTTATTTATTGAGTCATGCTGGTATTTGATTTTGATGTAATTCAGAGATGTACGAAGTTGGGCGTTTATAGTTTTCTTTCACCCATAACATATTCGTAGCAAAAAAGAGCTAATTCTTATCTTTTGAGAGCCTTTGGAGATCATAAATCGAATGTTGAATAACATTGGTAAATTACAGAACCTTGGGGGAGAACCCCCTGTAAAGGCCAGGGATTGAATAAGTATTTTCCCATTGGTTTTGAATAGACCGGCAATGAAGGAACTCTTGAATTAAAATTAAAATTTTTACCCTTAAACCAAAATTTTAAATTTTTTACAGCAAGCGTTTTGCCCTACATGTTCGTAGGGCCTTTCGAAAGTCAAAAAATTGGCTTATGTTCTTTCGACGTGCAAATTGGTGTTTTACCTGGGAAAAGTTTACCAATGTTCAATTGTGGATCTACCCGTTTGAAATCCAGCTTGATTGATAGGAATTTTTTTATTTTTTTGCAATGTTGAACTAAACTTTTTTTAAAATAATTTTTTATTTAATTTTCCCTGTGTTTGACGTTTAAAACAATGGGGCGATAACTACTTTACTTTTTAGGTTTTCCCCTTTTATGAATTGGAACAACAATGATTGTTTCCAAATATAGGCATTTTCCCCCTTTCCCCAACATTTTTGAAAAAAAGAGAGGGAAAAAGTATTAAAATTTTGTGGAAGATGATTAAGGATTTCTTAGATAGCATCTAAACCCATGATGTCTTACAGTTTAAATTACTTAAAAATTCTTTAATTCTTGAATTGTTATTGGAGTATTTAGGTAAAGATCTTAATAGGATTTGGTTTATTATAAATGTCTTTTTTTCTTCATTTTCTCGTAATTTTTATTTTCAGTTGATAAATTTTCTTTGCTGCTTTTTTTTTGCAAAAA